>JARHVA010003400.1:1715000-2012105 GCA_037957365.1 Torreya grandis | reverse complement strand
ACGTGGCACGAGGTATGATAAAAATTTGTTTAGTTTTTAGCATTTTTCTTAGATAAATGAATATAGTTATCATCGATAATCAGTAAAAAAATTGTGGTTTGAATGGAACATCTAGTTGGACGTTGACAAGTGGAGTTGTGTGGCGAGTGGTTGACAAGTGGCGTGGCGAGTAGATGAAAAGTGGTGACTTGAGATTGGACCAAGTTTTCGGGTCCTCAATACACCACGTGGATTACCACTAATTATTTTACCGATGGTCCAATTTTATTTCATAAATGTTTTCAAACAAACCATATTTCATTTACCATTTTCCACATACATGCCACATAACTGAAAGGTCCATCCAAAAATATCCATGTGAAACCCATGTTCCATGCCACACACACCACATACTTACCACATATTTCCTCAAAATGCCATACTTACCACATAAGCCACCACATGCCACTTAAAACAATGCCAATGCCAATTACTTGGCATGTTGACCATAAATTTTGTTGTATTTCCATATCCACAAAGTCACCCACTTTACCAATGTGGGACAATAGATTAATATGTCCACCATAAAAACTATGCCTATGGGTTTCAAACCCATGAATTATCTGGCAAAATATAAACTTCCCCACTATTGGACCCATGGGATGTAGTACTATATAAAGTGCTAAGACATTATATTTGTAATTCATTCAAAAGACCTTAGAACCATAGCAAAGGTTTTAGCTAGAAATTTTGTATGAGTTACAGAAGGAGTTCAGAACAAAATTTGGGAAAAGTCAAAAAAGGGAATAATTTTATTTTTCTCCAAGGAACAACTTTGTAGTTGATCATTTTTCATTATGAGAACTTCTGAATAAATTTTAATGGCTCGGAAGTAGTCCATTCTGCTAAGACATAAGGACCTATTTCTACTCTTCCTCTGATTTTGAGGCATCTAAGGTCATTTTCGACTTGAGGTAAACTAGTTAAATATTTTTAGTTTCTAAGACGGTATACATAGGTGTGTTTCAAGAAGGTGAAGAATTTGTCGGTGGATTCTAAAATTCTTTGAAGGTAGCATAACACTTGGATTCATTATTTTTTTTGTAAGGATTTCCATTTACTTACAGACGTTTTATAATGAATTGGTTCAGCTAGTTAGTGAATTTGGAGATGTAGAAAATGCTGAACTCTGTAATCATCTCTTGTGTAGTGTGTTGTGTATTTTCATGCATTGCTTTTCCTTAAGTTGATTGTTTTATGAAATAATATTTGGTATTTAATAGTTTTCCTACAAAGTATCCAAAGTAAACTATTTTCTTGAAATTACATGTTAGTTTATAGATCAATTAATAACTAAAACCTGAGACTTCACATCATCTATTTATTATTTTACCACATCGATGTCCCCTTGGACCAGATTGAGATAATTTTTCATCACCATGCTTTACATAACTGACTAAAGTTGGTTAACCAACACAAAACCAAAGATGTTAAGATTTTAATTCCATGTTGTCCTTGTGAGGCATTTTTATTGAAGTGTCTTGTCCTTTCCCATGGCCACAAATGTTTGGGACCAGTCATGCAAGGACCCTAGAGTTTTTGGTTTTGGGCCCAAAAATAATGTACTGGATGATTATACATTTTTGGGCCCAAAAAATTACATTATGAATTTTTTAGCAGTAATTTTGATGAGTTCAATGAAAATTTGAAATTAATTATAAAGATAGGATCTTTACAAAGATAGTTGGTTGCAAAATAGTTAATAAATGATTTTAAATTTGATATTTGTTTGATCATTGTGTGTGTGTGTGTGTGTGGGGTGGGTGTGTGTGTGTGTGTGAAGGGAGGGAGGGAGAGAGAGAGAGAGAGAGAGAGAGAGAGAGAGAGAGAGAGAGAGAGAGAGAGAGAGAGAGAGAGAGAGAGAGATGAGAGAGAGAGAGAGAGAGAGAGAGAGAGAGAGAGAGAGAGAGAGAGAGAGAGAGAGAGAGATGTTTTAAATATAGAGTGGAATTTGGATATTGTTTTTCCTCCATAGAAAGGACTAGAGGCTCAGGTGTATTTAAATAATTCTCAACCTATTGATTCATTATATGTCACCCTTCCTATATATCCTGATGTAGGAGATGGAGGTGATTGGAGAGTTGTTAGAAACAAAAGGAAAGGTTGTCATCAAAGCGAGTTTAAATAGTTGAATATGACACTTAGATCTAGTAAATAAAATGATTCAGGAGGGTCTTTTTTGTGGTGTGATACTTTGAGGAGGAAAATCAGTCCATACATAGTTATCCTACATATTTTGAATAAGTAACTATTCTCCTTTTCTATATATATACAACAAATGGTTTGGATTTTGGTAATTGACAATGTTTGATTTTAGTAGTCTTTAGTGAAAATCAAACTTGTATGGTTTTTGATCTTATTTATTATTTAAAATCTATAAATAATACTATAGACTTATAAATATGAAATAAAGTACATACATGTGTTCTAGATAACTCTAGGGCCCTTTTGCAAGAGATATTGATTTTTTAATATATGATTCTAAATGGTAATGTTTTCATAAGGAGGAACATGCTAGATAAATGGGTTGAACCTAAGAAAACATTTTATTTTGAGAATTATTTTTTACTTAAAATAGGTTGGTTTTTGACTCTCATGAGTCAGTATTGACTGACGATATTGACCAAATTTTGTAGAACCAACTTGTGTATAGGCAAACTAAAGCTAGATCTTTGAAATGATTGTGTAATATATTTAGCAAGTTTGAATCATATAATGATGTTACTATAGGTCTATAATAATATGAAAAGTTGTCAAGTCATAATGTAAAATACAAGTGTGAGATAATTTTTGATAAAAACTTGTTGATGTGCTTAAGTCATGTGTGTTAGGATTGTCATTATAAAGTACTTAATACCATATTTTAGTTTCTATATTCTAAAATGATTGAGAAAATAAAATCATTGTGTGAGGTTTTAAATTATTTCAAATTATCAACAACCCAAAAAACATGAAAATATGAGAATAAATAAAGATAATATAAAAATTGAGAATTTTTATGTAGTAGGGATTTTTATATTTTCATTAGATTTTTGGGTCCTTTCCACCCTTTTTTACATACCATGATTGTGATAGGATATTTAAAAATTACTAACATTAAATTAGGTACTAATACCATCCTTTTGGTTATTTATGTCTTTTTTAATGTCCCTCAACTAACCAATCATAGCCTTTTATCTCAGATGGCATGGATAATGATGTCAAAAAAAGTAGAAACATATTTCTAAAAGGTTATAATGTAGTAAGACTATAATTTTATTTTTTAATTGTTATTTTAAATTTTTATGTTATTGAGCCACGTATACGTGGTATGAAAATACTTATGTTACTTCTCATTATTTTGGTTGTATCCCCTCTAAGGACTTGTTCCACAAATGGATAAAACACCATTACGAGTCAAATGGGATTTAGCTGAGTGGGATTCTAATCGTCAGCAACAATATCTTATTTTTTCATTTAAGGAACCATCACATGTGAATTATTCTATTCCAAAATTTAATTTTTTGTTCATGTGATATACTTTAACATTTTATCATTATGGACACTAGTTTCTAATGTCTCTAAGGAGGCTTCCCTAAAATTATTTATATGGTTAAAATCACCTAGTTTCCCAATACTTTTATGGTATTTCATGGAAAAAATCATCCAACCCATTGGTAATTTGAATTTTAATTAGGTAAACCATTTTAATTAGTGCAACTGAGGAAGCTAATCTTTTTTGAGGTTGACATAATAATATATTGGAAAGAGACTATTGATATCCATATAGGGACTAAAGACTTTACATAGAAGATACCCTATATAGGCCATCAAGATACATGCTTTAGATGTAAATCCATTGATTTTAGGAATCATTAATGTCCCATTATGGCCCAAGAAGAATCAAAGCTACATACTAAAAGTATGATTACTAAAATGATGGGTGTTATAACAAATATTGATAATTAGACCACTATTATTAAAAAAAAGTAGTCCTAGGGAATGAAACCTTAAATCACCTTATAAAAAATTTAACGACATAACTTAAAATAGTGAAAAAAATGTTAATAATGTTATGGGTAGGTGCACAAAATTGGGGGATAATTATATGGACATTTCAGGTAATGTGATCGTGTTAATTTATAACATGATTGCATTATTTAGTTAATGCGATCGTATTATTTGAATTATGCCTTGGTGATTATTGAGACATAACGCAGTCACATTATTATATAACATGATCACATTATATTAAACAATATCATGGTCACATTATTAGCACGGTCACGTTATTAATTTGATCACATTATTGTCATATTCAATAATGTAATCATGCTAATAATATGATCACATTTCCTGTGTATTAAAAAAAATAAAAATGAAACCTAAATACAAAATGATCATTTGACATTTGTGTTTCCTTGTTCTTCTCCAGCTTCTATGATTACATTTTGGGTAGAATAGACTAGAGAGTGCCAGGAAGCTACCAAATTAATCCCATGAACCTATTGATCGATGATGCCACCATGTAGGAGAGGTATGTGATATAAATCTTACCTATTTAACCCTAATTTTTCATTATTTTCATTATTTAACCATAATTTTTATTTGTAATTTGTTTTTTCGAATAGCCCATGCTACTAACCCTCCATAGAACCCTCTTGTTGCTCTTCCTCCTAACCCTCCACCTAATCCTTGACAAAACCTTGTTATTCCTCTTCCGATCACTCCACCTAACCCTCCTACAGTTCCTCAAAACCCCTTTAAAGTAAAGATATTTTGATTGAAAACATTGTGGGAATTTAATTTGAAATTAAATAATTAATTAGGAGAATAAGGGATCCCACTTCAACCAACCCCCACTTCACCAAGCTATCCAATTCCCTAGAGAACTTATTAGGTTAAATTGACTCTATAATAACTCAAATTGATAGATGAAATATAGGGATACTTGTATGGAAAGTTATGCTAGCAAATTATTAGCACTTGAAGTAAAGAAAAAATAAATTTTGAAAGCCTTCCTTTATGCTCTATTCATCAACCTCACCACTAATGTCCCATTTTCTGTAATCACTAAATGTTTTCATATCCATCATTGTGTACATAAGTTAATCATAGCCAATTTTTGGGATCGATGGTGTATGGTCTTTGACTATCCACAATGTAACAATCACAAGGTCCCATTATATATATTGAACAAACTCTACTATGAGTTTATCCTCAATGAGATTCTAAATTATTTTAATTTTAGTGAGTTTTATGGTTGAGGGAAAGGCTCTACATAGGATTGACCAAGTGCACATCATGCATTTAACTGACCTACATAGATCCATAACCAAAAGCCTTTTGAGCCTAAGATTCCCTTTGCAATTTAGTAGGTCATGGAGACTAACACTCTCCATGTTCTTTGTTTGCTCACCAATACACTCTTTTAGCATATGAGTAGGCTATCACTGAGTGATGCTACAAATATGCCACCTACTACATATACCTGACCCCACCCTTGGAATTCTTGTGGATTTATATGTATAGGACCTTATGATGATGATAGTGTTGGTTGTTCAGAGGGATTAGATAACAGTCCTATGAATGATGAGTTTTTGGCATGCACATTTCATGTGCAGACATCAACTACTACATAGATGCAGGTATATTTTATATAAATTTTCATGTTAAATAGAAGTTATATTTATAAATTTAATATAGCTAACAATTAATTTACATATAAATTGAATAAAATATATATGTTATTTTTATGTAACAAGATGTGGCGGTGCCTTCATCATCATAGTCGACATTTATAGCATTTGATTTGTCATATCCATTATTTACATATTCGAATCCAACTGTTGGCCCATCCACTACTACATTTGTTTCTATTAGGAAGACATCATTTATTTATATAGAGGTAAAATTTGAACTTAATCTTATGCTCTATGTATATTTAGTCTATGTATATTTCCCTTGTAAATTTAAGTTAAATTTATTTTTCTCTATTTTCATACTCTATTTCCATGTTCTCTCTCTTTATCCTTTCTTTGTTCTTTACATTCTTCTTACGTGTTTTCATAGGTTTGAATTCTACTTTCATTTTATCCTTTCATAATACTCATAAGATCATCTACCTACTTAATTAAATCTCAATTCATGCATCTAACCATTCCACATAACCTCCAAGATTCAACTCTTCTTTCCTCTTTGACACATTCCTTCTAATAGACTTTTATTGAGGCAAACCTACTTGTTATGAGTAAACCTACATCTTTGAAAATGAATTTGTTAAGCTCAATATATTAATATTCTCATTTTGAATTATGTCATCATTACCATTATACATAAATCCACATGTTACCCTTGAAAATGAGTGATAATAGCAAGGGAATTTAAGGTAAAAGAGAAGAAATGTACATATTTAAAAATAGACATAACACAACAAACATTAATGTTTTGATCTTTACATCTAATTTACATATCTTCTCAATAATTAATGAAAAAACTATAACACAATTGAAAATATAAAAGACATGAATGGTGTTATGTAAGGCCATGCTTCCTTGGGAGTAACATCTTACAATGCTCTTACAGGGTCACTGATTAAGGATGTAGACATTGTATTCATATCTTCTTACCATTACCCATATGGTACGTTTTCTCTTTATGTTACCCGAGGTCAATACACTATTTTACAAGAAATCTATTACATGCTTCTTAGGATAGGACATTATTTATGAAGAAAACACGAAGCACATTTTACCACAAAATATTTGAAGCTTCCTTATTAATAAACACGCATTTCCTAGTAAAAACTAGCTTGGAAGTGATAATATCCTATTAAATGGGAGTATCATTCATTTACCTCTTTCCCAAAGACTTTCCTAATAATGCGAACAAAAATTCCTATGACCATATTGCATGTAAACCCATAAAAAAACAAACTTGACATAAGTGCACATGTAACATTTACTTCCTCGTTTTTGATATAGGTAAACACAAACAATCCATTTTCTCTCTTTCCCACCTACATTTGTGAACCCAACATTTGTATAAGATTGATTTTAAGCTTATAACTCCACTTCTTCCTAGAACATGCCTCTAGGAGTTCATGCTTGGTTTAGGGGCTTCTAGATTGTCACCAAAGGTTTAAAAATCAAAGGCTCCCAATTCCTATCCAACAAAAGAGAAAATGAATGCTTTCTAAAAAAAAATTTTTTTTGGCTTTCTATAAATTTTAAATATTAATGTATTTGTAAAGTTTCCCACAAAGTTCACATTCATAGGAATAATTATGTAGAGAAATTTCTTGGTCGAGTTCTATATGGTCTACATGCAAATTGATAATATTTTTTTTTAAACACTGTATGGTTAAAAATGACAAACAATATTTATATTGAGTATTAAAATATCGAAATAAATATGGGAAGATTATTCTTAAGACTATAAATATCAATAAAAATAAATAAAACAATTGCTAATTTCAAATATTCAATTTTAAAATTCAATTTTAAACAATTTACAATATAAAAATAAGACTAACCACCACCCGATCCTTGTTTATTAAATCCTCATAAAAACGACCTATATTTCTTATCTATAAAGAAGGTAAGAATGCCAGAATAACTTTTTATTCTACCATTTCATGGTTTTGTGTCGAAGATGAAGATTTTGCATCCAGTGCATAGTCGTTAAGCAGACCGGACGAACGTTCTGCGAAAATAAATATCAATCACAAGGATACTTCTTCTTCTGTAATATTTTAATGTCAGAGGTTAGGGATTGACTTTTCAAATCAACGCGTGAGCTTCTCGTTCCATACTTTGAGTAAGAGTTCGAAAGCGACATAGTTAAAGAGAATGGTATACCTCATTGGCTTGGTCTTCGCTGAATAATTCAAAATAAAATTCCTAACTGCAGATAAGCAAGCGTATGTGGACAGATTTCGGCGAATTGGACTCTTTCTTATTACCACGATCTTGACATGATACATGATACAAATAATTTCATACCTCTGGACAGATTTGCATGGCGGCAATACATACTATTGTATACATGATACATATAATTTCATGCCTCGGGACAGATTTGTACCACGGAAATATGTATTATACATAAATATGGGTTTAAAAAAGCAGTTGACTTCGTATGGGGTGACGAAAGGAAGCTAGCCCATTAAAAAAAGCTACCTTATACTCAGTTGACTTTGTATGGATGACGAAAAGAGGCTAGCCCATTAAAAAAAACTAGTTTAAATACAGTTGAAAGGAAGCTTATCATGCAACTGAAGTTTTCTGCATTGTCCAAATAACCATGGAAGTGAAAGTAGAGAGTCGTAGAATGGTGATGCCTGCAAATGCAAATGTGGTGGACGATGATAATAATACTTGTGTTCTGAGTAACATGGACTTATACACGCCCAATTTTCACGAGAAGGTGATTTATGTTTTCGAAACTCCCACAATGCAACTGCCATTAAGCATGTTTGAAGAAGGGTTGGGCAAAGTGCTTGTACTTTTTAGAGAATGGGCGGGCAGACTTGGCACCGACGATAGCGGTCGGCCTGCTATTTGTCTTACAAACGAGGGTGTGGTTTATATAGAGGCAATCGCAGATGGGGACTTAGTAGACGCCCTGCCTAGTTTTTGTCCTCCTGAATCTGCCCACTTTATCTCACAATTCGTTCCTCCCACCCAAGGAGTCTCCGAGCTTTTGCTTGTCCAGGTAAGAATACAGCAACTAAACTCTATCTATTTATCTATATATGTTGAAGGTAATCTTATTTTAATGAGTAATAGCTTCTGAAAAACCTGTATAAATTGGTTTTATCGACTGTGTATTTATATGTTAACAAATTTGTCCGATCGGTAAATTTCATGCTTTTCTGTATTTAACTCTTCATTTTTTATGATTACTACAGTTGACGCGGTTTCATTGCGGGGGATTTGCGATAGGCATAGCCTGGCATCACAATGTTACAGACGCATTTGGAGCGACCACCTTCATGACTGCGTGGAGACAGACGGTAAGAGGTCTTAGGATCGACCCCCTTCCCGTCCATGACCGCACCCTTTTGGCAGCTAGGACTCCGCCACGATCCATCTTCCGTCATACCGAGTTTGAAGTGCCCCTTTATTTGCCACAACGTGAAGGATCTGAGGCTCTTATCTCAAAAACCTTTCATTTCAGTGTTAATGTGTTGAAGGAGATCAAGCAAAACGCCTCCGTCACCAAGAACGGAACTTCCCTTCCCTACACCACATTTGAAAGTCTGCTGGCCCATCTCTGGAAATGCATTTCTGCAGCTCGAGGATTAGATGAAGATGGCATAACAACCGTTGTTATTTCCGTGAATGGACGAAATAGGCTTCATCCCCCTTTGCCTGCGGAATACTTTGGCAATGTCGTCTCGGGCGCTACTTGTACAATGACGGCTAAACAAGTTGCAGATCAACCAATGGCGAGTTTGATCCACAAGGCCATAGAAAATATGGATGACCATTACATACGTTCCTCCATAGATTTTATAGAGTTGAATCTATCAAAATTCTGTAAAAAAAAACTCTTCACTACAAATCTTACCTGCGGTTCTAACTTGCTGGTGTCCAGCTGGGTGAACTTCCCTCTCTACGAATTAGATTTTGGCGGGGGAAAACCGCTTTTCGTCAGCCCTTCCCTCGGTCCAGTGGATGGGATGGTTTTCATGATTCCTTCCTATACCAAAGACGGTAGCATAGATGTATTTGTAAATTTGACCCACTCTCACATGCTCAAATTTGAACAGCTCTGCTATGAAATATGATATGGAAATGAGGGACTTGCTTCTTACTCTATGGATTTGGCTCAATCTGCACCAAATTTGATTCAGGCTTACGCTACGACTGTACTGTCCTGAATTCCGTCTCTCGAGTCTTGGTCTCTTTCCGAGTCATGTCTTTATATTCTGTTATTTCTTACAGGGTGGTTATTCAACTGTTGGTTCAATGTGTAAGAGCCCGGGCTTTAGATTGGTTGCTTGGGAACTTGTGGTTGATTCTGTCAGAATGCTACTCTTAATCCAATAAAAAGAAAATATTGACTTTTCTCTTCGATGCTGACATTTAATTTATTTATTTGCAAGCTTTGTTGATTTTTTTTAATTTTTTTTTCAATCTCAGTGCCAAACATTTGTTATACATTATGATTTAGTCCTTGATACTGCTTGCCCTGGTAAATACACTTAATATATACAATCTTAGCAACACTCGTCCATCATTCATATATATATATAAATATATAATTTTTTTTTTCTTTTCTTTTCAATATTTACTCTCTTAGCGACACTCGTTTAATGTTTATTTAAATATTGTTGTATTTTATTTTTCAAGTTGAAGATCTCATTTGTAGTAAAGAAAATTGAAACTTTTATTCTTATTTTTTTTGTTTTTACAAGGACTTCATTGTCATGTCTTTTGATTCATTGATCATCATATCGAATATTATTGACATTGCTTAATTTTTTTACATATATTTGTTAAATTAATTATACAAATTTTCATCGACTAAATTTTGAGGAGAAAGGATAATTATGCTTTAATGATTATTATAAAAAATTTAAATGTAAATGTTAACAGATTTAAACATAATCGTAGCATACTGATTCCCACACACATAATTGTAACAAAATATTGTAGTATGTGACTCAAAATGTTCTAATTGAGATTATTATGTAACCAATCACTCGAAAAATTTATTATGTGGGATATAATATTAGGACATATCAAGTTTACAATTATTTCAAAAAAAAAAAAAAAGCATTCTCAATAGGAAAGCTCATCTATATCTCTATTAGATTGTTTACACTTGTAATCATCGTTTGAACATCTATATCCTTTCACATTCTTTCAAAAAACTATCTCATATAAAATTATTATGATATTATCCCATGTTTTAATTTACACATTTTTATTCGAAATTACGCTCAATTGCAATAGAAAAAACACACACAAACAAATACACCCTTATTGAACAAAAATTAAATGTCATATATTGAATACCTTACTAGAGGCAACAATTTGTAAGCTATACTTTGATAACCTTCTTCCAAATGCTAGGACAAACATGCAAATAGTTTATAAAATCTACTCTATGTAACATATAAATAAACTAATTGAAGTACAAACTTCACAATTCAAACAAAAGAACCCTTTCATTAAAAAAAAAATTATGTCAAAAGAAATATCAATGATAAATTACACACATTAAGAAATTAAGACAACTCTAAAGATTGCATAAAATAAGACACATCTAGTTATATCCACCACACCAAAATGAGAACCTTTGAGTTCTTTTTTCTTTAGTCATTCTAGTTCCCTTAAATGGCTCCTTTTCTTCTTTTTACACATATTATACATTTTAAAAAACATGCAGTGCTACCAAAATTATAATATTAATTGTAACTACTAGTTTTCATTAGTTGGTTATTTCATCTTCCTCTAGCTTAAATAATTCTCAACCTTCTTCTTTAGAGCTACATGAAAATCCTATTTTGCTAAATTCTAAGTGTTCAACTCTAATAATACATGAATTGTATGAATATGCTAGATCCATCCCTCAAAAAATATATATATACCTTATATGTCTAGGTTTGTATGGAAAAAAATTCGGTGTCTATAATGATCTTAATCTATCCATTATTTTTATTAGGAAAATGTTTAGTCCACTCTTCAACCTTTCAAGCCTTTAAGTCATCACTTAAACTTCATTCATGTGGGAAGAGGTCAACCACTTAAAAATGTAACAAATGTCTAAATATTCAAGCAAATCAATTGAGTATACAAATGTCGTTCTGAATATAAAATTCTTTATGCAACCCTTCAAATGAAATTCCCACATGCTACATGCATTGCATACTACACTCTACATTTTAAACATGGTAGTACTCCATAAACTATTACAATTCAATGTTCTTGCATAGAATTCTAAATTGAAGTTGATGTTGATTGACCTTTAAGAATAATTATTATTTCTTGTGATAGATGATTATTGAGTTATCTTGCATGTTTGAAGTGGTAAAATAGTTGCAAGATATTAATAAAACGGAATTAAGGAAATGAAACATAACATGAAGGAGAGATACATAACATATAACTCGTTGAAACTCAATATGAGATAAAAACAATAAGAGTGAAACCATGCTTCCTCGTCTCTACTATGTAAATGTGATTTACGTGATTTTTCCTTCTTGAGATTACAAGGATTCTAACCTAAAAAGTATCTTACTCTCCTAATGGTATTTGCACTCTTCAGTGGATGATTAGATTCCTCAATAAGAAAGAGTATTGAACTCATCCATCTTAGCTATGTAGTATTTAACTCAGATCTTCTCTACACTTGATTTCCTTATATATTCTTCACGGAGATCCCATTCGGTCATTGTGCTTCCTCTACCATCAGCTACACATCTCTAAACAATTGTGTTTTTGGACAATCAATGAATTCATGAATGAATTAGAATTGAATGATTCATATGAACTCTTCTAGTTCATACATACACAATAAAATCCCTTAAACTCAAACAAGAATCCCAAGAGTCATACACCATCAAATAAAAAATTACTATGTCCCTTAAAATTCTTATGAATTATTTGTAGGTAAACCTATATCTTTAAGTTGGAAGAAATATTTGTGACTATGGAAAAAATACTTCTTAATGTTTTAAAATTCTCATGGTAGTTGCAAAACCACCACCTTCATTTGCAATAGTAGTTTTGTAATGATTCAAAGTATATAGCTTTTTGAGGCCATACTTATTACATATAAATTTGAAATCACATGTCATTTTATATTATAATTGTATAAATTTTTTCAAAGGAACCTAGAATTTACTTAAGATTATTTTTGATGTTAGCCATATGTTTCGTATGTGCCTAAAACATTAAATAAATATTTGCCATGACTTGGTGTGTCACAAATATCACTATTTGATAATTTAAACTTTTTTTAGCTGAAATTATTGATCTTATTGATCCAAACATATGATAACATTCACCAAATTTAATGGAATTTTGCCTCATAAAATAAAATTAATAAGAAAATGAGGTATTACCTTTTACGTTGTCAAGTGAGTTACCTATTTTTATCATTATCTTGGAATTCACCTTTTTCTTCTCTCTTGGAGAGGGAATGCCCAACTATGAAACCTATGAACCTAATTTTAAAAAGTGTCCATGAATTTTTCCAATCTTTTCCAAATTAATTTCTCACACTTTTTGGTGTTGGGGTCTTTCTTTTGGATAGTCTTCTTAGCTCTATACTATGATACACATGCTTTTAGGCTAGGGTGAATATCTCCATGAGGATATGCTTATAAAAAATCCATGTTTCTACTTAAAATTATTGCAACAAGTGAAAATACACATACCATTATTTAAGCAATATTATAAGAAAAAACATAATATTAACAAAATACTCATATCTTGGGTCTTACAATATACAAATGCAACATACATGGATGGAAACATAAAATTGCATTTCCCAAGCTTCCCATATCTTGTAACTAATGGTTTACATAAAACAATTATGACATATATTGAATGAAACATATTCAATGAATGAATTTATATGTCAAAACATACATCCATCCCAACAAAAAATATTCTTGTCAATTTATTCTTTACAAAACTGCTCTTATCACATTGTACCAATGACCTAATGTCATTTCCCTTCTTTTCCATCCATGGAAGAACCCCATTTTTCATGAAAATGAAAACATATTTCCCTAAAAAATGCCATACTAATTGTTGTCACCCTAAAATATGTTATGGAGACCCTGTTACAACTTTATTGTGCATAAAACAATTCAAAATCATGCTATAAAGTCACTATAAATCTATAAGGTTATCATGTAGATAACAAAACCAACGCATTCATGCTAAAAAAACATCATGGTGATGCATATACTCTATCCATGATACTATAATAAAGGATTGATATTACCCACTTTGAAATGGTGATGAAAAATCATCATATATTTCTCCCTCTTGATTGTTTTTATGTTGGATAACTCTTCAATTAGATGCAAATAAAAAATGAGTTTTATAAATACTTTTGTATAGATTGATATCCTACCATGTTTACCTATTGAAAATGGTGATGGGTGCTCCTCTATGGCTACTGTGGTTGCATGGGTTCTACTATAGATATATGGGCTTATTCAGTCACTACATCTTATATTGGAGGTTATTCATCAACTTCTTCATTTTCTACCTCTTGCTTTACATGTTTTTGAGCAATTTCCATCTTGCTTATATATAACTCTTCTTAGAATTATCCTTTTAATTCTTTGGTGAATATTTGGATGAAGATCTAAAAAAATTTAAAAATGCCCACGCATGTTGCAATGAGTGTAATGATTCTCTCCCACATTTTTTTGTAAACATGTCATTCCTTCCCTTCTTCACATTTTGATTTGGATACTGGTCTTTCCTACTTGAGTCCTTTCTCTTAAGGGTCCTATGATTTTTTTTTCTTGTTACAGCACATGGCCACACAATGGTAATTCCTTCCAAAAAAAGGACATATACATGAATATCAGCACCTTTGTACTTCATTTCCACTCTTCTTACATTCAAATAAAAAATGGAAGATTTGTTCTTTCAATACTTTTTTTTGGCTTCCCTTTGTTCAAGAATAATTAGGTGGTAATGTTTGACCTCTTTATTTTGGATGTTCAACTTTATTTCAAGTTTATTCACATTATTATTTTATGTTCTTTCCATTATTGAAATGCTAACTAATTCCTACTTCTACCTTGCATTTCTTTAAATGTTCATTGATTAATGATGCGATACCTCCTTCATGAGAGACCTTCCCACTCTTTTTATAATCAAAATTATCATTATAGTTTGAAAATTATATTATGTAATTACATTGCATGGGCTATTTTTATAGAAATTTAAACTTAGGCCTTTTACCTTTAAAGGTTTTCCTTACTTTATTTGTCTTGAAACATTATCCAAAATTTTCATTATCAGTAACATATCCTATACCTTTGTAATGTGTCCTTTCCTCGACCTTTCTGGGTTTATTAATTCCATAGACATTGATACCAATGCCCTTTCTAGCATAACCTAGATTTGTATGCAATTATTTCATTATATCAATAGTGGATAAAATTAGGAGAAATAAAACCCTCTTAACCTAGTTAAAATTACTTAATGTGATGTACGGTTCAATTAACCTTTATTGAGTTTCACATTATACCAATCACTCATTATTTTTAATGGGGGATATAAATAGGGTGATAGAGCACCCAGGACATAATTATAACTCCCTTATGTGATTCAATCCTCAATTAGACGTAATTGAGTCTCCCATTTAATCAATCACTTAATCATTAAAATATTGGTGTCAATTAGGGTCAATCTAACCCCATCAATTTTATTTTCACCACTTTAGGTGATTTAGGGCTCATTGTTCCATATTTCATCCCTCGATTAAATAAATTGGATGAATGAAGAATACCATTATTGTAAATTGAACCCCTCAACCTAATTTTGAGTAATCAATTTAATTTGGTGCTTAACTTTCACTAATTTACTCTCTCATCAAACTAATTACTTTATCCATTCCAATATGGACATAATTAGGGGAAATTTATACCCATCAATGTAATGTGGCTACCATTATTATATCAGGGTTAAATTTTCCTATTTGAATATTTCATTTAACCAATTGCTCAATTAACTCAATCGGGGATGTAATTAGGGAAAATCGAATCTTCTCAACCTAACTAAAATTAATTAATATAATATGGGGCTCAAGTTTTACTAATTGATTCCTTTATAGAATTAACAAATTTATTAGTTTAATGGGTAAAGTAATAATTAAAAATAGTTTCCCCCACTCTAATTTTGACTATGTAGTGGGATTTTGGGTTCAATTTTACTAATTGATTCATACATTAAATAAGTACTTAATTGGACAAATGGGGGATTCGAGTCCCCAAAAAACTATTTCTTACTACTTAAATGTGATTTGAGGATCATTTTTTCCTATTTCACCTCCATGCTCAACATGTTTATAAATTAGGTTAATTAGATTAATTATGACCACCTTATTTATTTAGGTTTTAATTTTCACTTATTGAGTTCTCCATTGAGAAAACTAACCTACTGGAAAAATGAGGGAGTCAATTACAAGGAAAATACATCTAGACCTAATTTTGATTCTTTAAGGTGATTTAAAAATCATTTTTTTAATTAATTATGCTCCCCATTTAACATATTACTTGGTTGGTTTAATGTTGGTGTATTTAGGGGAAATTGATTCCTTTAAAATTCATTAAAAATAATTAATGTGAATTTGGGATTAATTTCCATAGTTATGTCCCACACTAAAATAAATGCTCAATTGGTTTAAGGGGGATGTAACCAAATGTAATCAAACCCCCTCAATGAAATTTAGACTATTTAATGTTATCTAGGAATACATTTTCCCTTTTGATTTCCCCGTTGATCCAATAACTTGATTGATTTAATAGGGAATTAAAATAAGAAAAATTTATATCCATAATTATAATTTTCATTAATTAATATGATTTGGTGCCCAAATTGACCTAATTTAGTCCCCTATTGAGCCAATTACTTGTTTGGTTTAATAACAGATGAAATTAAGGGGAATCATGACCCCTCAAATTAATTACAACTAGTTAATGTGATTTTTGTTTCATTTTTCATATCTTAGTCGCTATGAAACAAAATAATTGATTGATTTAATGAGGATGAAATAAAAATAAATTAAGCCCTTATAATATGCTTGCTACTAGATTACTAATTTGGGACTCAACTTTTCCAAGTTGAGTTTTACATTGTTCTCAATGTAATTATTTCATGTTCACTGATGGATGAATTTAGGGTAATTATATCCCCCAAATATAATTGTAACTAAAGGGTAAGTGAATAAATTTGGGGACAAAAAGTGGCCTACACGTGGACATGATTTTTTATAAAAAATTTAAAATTTGAACTTATATAGATAATTTGAGATACCTACACTCCAAATTTGAAGATGGTGTAAAAATATGAAACGTAGAATTTTTAGTCTAATTTCTAAAACATTAATTTATTTTAAAAATGGTTAAGTATATCTATGTCAAACATCTAAAATTTGAAGAGGAACTTTGGTATTGTTTTAGAAAACATAATAGATAAATGGCCGTGATGCACACCATTTTTAGATTAGTGTTTAATATTATTTGAAACAGTTTGGGGATAATTTATATAAATCTTGTAGCACATCACTTATATTTTTTTGTATATTTTCAATGAATACTTTTTTGTAGTGAATTTTTTAAGTAACTAGATCCTAAAAACTAACAATGAAATGGATAGTCATCCATGAGTCATGTGTAACTACCTCAATAAAAATGAAAATCAAATTTCGTTTATAAATGTGTGTATAATTAAACATAATATGTCACCATATAATTTGTTTTTGACTTGGATCAACGAAATACAAATTACATGAACATGTATAGGCATGTATGTTTACAACATGTAGTTACATAAAAAAGGCATAGTTAGAAAAAATATATATATTGAAATCTTAAATTAGTCAGAAAAATCTAAGAATCATATTTTCTGAAAGAGGAGAGCATGCTCGTCATGATGGTATCAAGTTTTCAAATTTTCATATTGAAATTCTTAGTGTATTTGGCAATCAAAATTTAGATTTATTATTTATTTTCATACCTTTCAATACTTGAATGTACATGATAGTCCAATCCTTTGGATTGACAATCTAAGACATTCCTTATCCAAATGACATGAGAATTAAATTTTAATTCAAATACCATGATCATGTTAGTAACACAATTAATAACGTCATCACGTTATATATTCTAAACATCCCAAATTTGAATAGGATCCATTAGGCCTAGTAGTCTTAAGATTGTTTTATAATATGTCCTGTGCTATATAATCCCTAATTGACATTCTATTGAAGTAATTCATTACACGAGGACTAATTAATCTTAATTGTAAAGATTATATTGAAGCAAATACTCGATTGGTTATATATGATGTGCAATTAGGGAAAAATATTCATAATAGACAAATTAGATGGACACAATTCATTGCATGGGGTGAAAAATGCTTAAATTGATATTCTAGGAGAAGTAATTGAATAAATAGGACTTAATTGTCCTCAATTATGTATGGTATTGAAAAAAATATGAATTAATCTAACATGGTGTAATTAAAGTCCCAAATAACATTAGACGGATATAATTCCTTTCTTGGGGATTGAGTGGCACCAATTGCATATCATATTGAACCTAAATACTCAATTGGCTCAATATGGTGTGCAATCGGGGCTAATGGAACCGAATTGGAACATTATATGGACAAAATTATTTCATGGGGCTTAGTTGGCCCTAATTATGTATATAAGATAAAAACAAAATGCATGATTATCTAGATATACTTTACAATCGGGGCCAATGTAGTTGTAATTGACATTAGATGTATGTAGTTACTTGCATGAGCCTTCATTGTCCATATTTCATATTCAATTGAACTAAATACTTGGTTGATTTAATATGTTATGTATTTGGGACCAATAGAGCCCCATGTTGACCCAACTTTCCTAAAAAAATACCTAAAATAAATGTTTAATAAAATATTAAATATAGACGGTTCATTTTTGATATCCAAATGCATGACCAAAAAATATTAATGGCCTTCATGAGATCTAAAACTTGTTTTAGCTATATTGTAATTTATAGTCTAAATTTTGTGGTACCTCAAATGATGATCTAGTTTTATAAAGTAAACAACACCATGTAACTCATCTATTATATCATCAATTATCATAATAGGGAACTTATAATTGATGGTGTACTTGGTTATTTATCTATTTTCTTAGCACATCCTCTAAAAATCATCCTTATTAAGCACCATGAATAGTTGGGATGAATATTTAGTTTTGTCTATGATTGATAATACCTACCTCCAGCATCTCATGTATTATATTTAAAATTTCACTCTTATATATATATATATATATATATATATATATATATATATATATGGTCTAATTTTTTTATTTGAATCCCCTAAAGTACTCAAGTAATATGATAATGTTATCCTCTTAGTGGTAGTCATTTTGGAATGGAACTAAAAATAACTACGTCATCATAAATAAATAATCTATAGGTAAGGTGTGTAGATGCATTTGTTGGTTGAAATTATATGGGAAAAAATGGTGGTATAAATCTTTCAGTGCCTTTTTTTAAGATTGTTTGACATATGATACAAAATAACCAATTACATAGATTTGGCCCATAATCCATGTCATTAAAATGTCCTACATTCATAATGAAAGGACATGAAAAATTATTATAATTTCATCTCTATTATTCCAACGGTTGTGAGACATTGTACTCTAAAAGCAGTTTTTTGACACACCCATAGGAGTAGGATAACATAAGAGAATATAGCTTATGGTCTCCTATAATAATATTAATATTATGGCATTTCTTGGAACAATTAAATATGCCACCATTTGCAATCATAACCTAAGATTCTAGTTCTGGGTAAATGAAATAGTTCAAATAAGTATCCAACTTACTACATTGATGAATTTGTGTGTACTCCCTAAGTCTAACAACACTTCCACCTTCTATTTCTTGAGGAAACTCAAAAACCTAAGGGTTAGAATAGTGTATATCTAGATGGAAATATTTATATTCTTCTCATATCTCTTATTCACCCTCACTTAAGGCATCATCATCTTATTCATCTTCATTAGCTCCTTCAATATAAAAAAATTAATCTCAACACATTTATGTTCTTTTATCCACTTTTTATCACAACTAAACCACAACTACTATGCACACTTCTCTTCAATTTTATGAGTGTTAAATTTGGTATATTAATAAATGATTTTCCTATGGAATAATTTTCTCAACCATTAGTGAAATACCTTGATTTGAGAAAATATCTTCCCTCTAACCTACACACAAAGATTATGGATTCTTATATTGAAATTAGACTAAACATGTGAACATCAAGTTGGATGATATCCTTAATCCCACATAAGAACATGTCATTCATGTTGTCCTTCATCATGTCATCCAAGCATATCTATATGTTCTATAATTTTTGAATATAATCCTTGGAATACCCTATTTTAATAATTCTTTTTAGTAATTGAACTAGTTTCTATGGCATTGTTATGATATTACATTTGAATCTTAATAGTAAACACAGACCGTATAATAGGAAGGAACATAGTTTATTTTGAGTGCAAAACCATTTATACTACATTCTTTGCACATGGGGTCTAATTTAGATCAAATACTTTTTCAATTGATTAATCCAAATGACTGGATCGTTACCATCAAACTCACATACTTTCATTTTTAACATGTTATCTGAACAAGTATTTGAATTCTAATTTTTCTAGATGGGATAACCTAAATGGAAAAGTGGAGCATTATGTCAGTTTAGAAAATGAGATATAAGAGTTGTCAATATCCCATTAATCATCCATAGGTCAATTTATAAAGGTCCTAAATTAGATTGAAACCTACACCATTACATAGACCCTGTTGAGACCTTTCCAATGACATATAGAATGTGGAAAATGGAGCTCTTATGCTCCTTGTGTAGCTAGTTAAAGTTTCAGTCAAATTGGTCAAAGTTAGTCAAACTGTAAAAAATGACCATTATGGAACATTTAAAGAACAAATACACTAAACAAAGCATCTTGATAGTTTTCCAACAAAATTTATGGTTCATGAAATAGAGTCCGTATATGAAAGTTATGGCCGGTCAAAGTTATAGTCAAACTTGGTCAACAAGATGATGTGGTAAATCTAGGCTAGTAAGAATGTGACACGTGGCACGAGGTACGATAAAAATTATTTAGTTTTTGGCATTTGTCTTAGATAAATGAATATAGTTATCATCGATAATCAGTAAAAAAATTTGTGGTTTGAATGGAACATCTAGTTGGACGTTGGCAAGTGGAGTTGTGTGGCGAGTGGTTGACAAGTGGCGTGGCGAGTGGACGAAAAGTGGTGACTTGAGATTGGACCAAGTTTTGGGTCCTCAATCCACCGCGTGGATTACCACTAATTATTTTACCATGGTCCAATTTTATTTCCTGAATGTTTCAAACAAACCATATTTCATTTACCATTTTCCACATACATGCCACATAACTGAATGGTCCATCCACAAATATCCATGTGAAACCCACGTTCCATGCCACACACACCACATACTTACCACATAAGCCACCACATGCCACTTAAAACAATGCCAATGCCAATTAATTGGCATGTTAACCATAAATTTTATTGTATTTCCATATCCACAAAGTCACCCACTTTACCAATGTGGGACAATAGATTAATATGTCCACCAAAATCTATGCCTATGGGTTTCAAACCCATGAATTATCTGGCAAAATATAAACTTCCCCACTATTGGACCCATGGGATGTAGTACTATATAAAGTGCTAAGACATTATATTTGTAATTCATTCAAAAGAGCTTAGCAACCATAGCAAAGGTTTTAGCTAGAAATTTTGTATGAGTTACAGAAGGAGTTCAGAACAAAATTTGGGAAAAGTCAAAAAAGGAAATAATTTTATTTTCCTCCAAGGAATAACATTGTAGTTGATCATTTTTCATTATGACTTCTGAATAAATTTTAATGCCTTGGAAGCAATCCATTATGCTAAGACATAAGGACCTATTTCTACTCTTCCTCTGATTTGAGGCATCTAAGGTCATTTTTGGACTTTTAGGTAAACTAGTTAAATATTTTAGTTTCTAAGACGGTATACATAGGTGTGTTTCAAGAAGGTGAAGAATTTGTCGGTGGATTCTAAAATTCTTTGAAGGTACATAACACTTGGATTCATTATTTTTTTGTAAGGATTTCCATTTACTTACAGACATTTTATAATGAATTGGTTCAGCTAGTTAGTTAACTTGGAGATGTAGAAAATGCTGAACTCTGTAATCATCTCTTGTGTAGTGTGTTGTGTATTTTCATGCATTGCTTTTCCTTAAGTTGATTGTTTTATGAAATAATATTTGGTATTTAATAGTTTTACTAAAAAGTATCCAAAGCAAACTATTTTCTTGAAATTACATGTTAGTTTATAGATCAATTAATAACTAAAAACTGAGACTTCACATCATCTATTTATTATTTTACCCCATCAATGTCCCCTTGGGCCAAATTGAGATAACTTTTCATCACCATGCTTTACATAACTGACTAAAGTTGGTTAACCAACACAAAACCAAAGATGTTAAGATTTTAATTCCATGTTGTCCTTGTGAGGCATTTTTATTGAAGTGTCTTATCCATTCCCATGGCCACAAATTTTTGGACCAGTCATGCAAGGACCCTAGAGTTTTTGGTTTTAGGCCCAAAAATAATGTACTAGATGATTATACATTTTTGGGCTCAAAATTTTACATTATGAATTTTTTAGCATTAATTTTCATGAGTTCAATGAAAATTTGAAATTAATTATAAAGATAGGATCTTTACAAAGATAGTTGGTTGCAAAATAGTTAATAAATGATTTTAAATTTGATATTTGTTTGATCATTGTGTGTGTGTGCGTGGGGTGGGTGTGTGTGTGTGTGTGTGTGTGAAGGGGGAGAGAGAGAGAGAGAGAGAGAGAGAGAGAGAGAGAGAGAGAGAGAGAGAGAGAGAGAGAGAGAGAGAGAGAGAGAGAGAGAGAGAGAGAGAGAGAGAGAGTTTTAAATATAGAGTGGAATTTGAATATTGTTTTTCCTCCATAGAGAGGACTAGAGGCTCAGGTGTATTTAAATAATTCTCAACCTATTGATTCATTATATGTCACCCTTCCTATATATCCTGATGTAGGAGATGGAGGTGATTGGAGAGTTGTTAGAAACAAAAGGAAAGGTAGTCATCAAAGCAAGTTAAAATAGTTGAATATGACACTCAGATCTAGTAAAGAAAATGATTCAGGAGGGTCTTTGTTGTGTGTGATACTTTGAGGAGGAAAATCAGTCCATACATAGTTATCCTACATATTTTGAATAAGTAACTATTCTCCTTCTCTATATGTATACAACAAATGGTTTGGATTTTGGTAATTGACAATGTTTGCTTTTAGTAGTCTTTAGTGAAAATCAAACTTGTATGGTTTTTGATCTTATTTATTATTTAAAATTTATAAATAATACTACAGACTTATAAATATGAAATAAAGTACATACATGTGTTCTAGACAAATCTAGGGCCCTTTTGCAAGAGATATTGATTTTTTAATATATGATTCTAAATGGTAATGTTTCATAGGAGGAAAATGCTAGATAAATGGGTTGAATGTAAGCAAACATTTGATTTTGAGAATTCTTTTTTACTTAAAATAGGTTGGTTTTGACTCTCATGAGTCAGTATTGACTGAAGATATTGACCAAATTTTGTAGAACCAACTTGTGTATAGGCAAACTAAAGCTAGATCTTTGAAATTCTTGTGTAATATATTTAGTAGGTTTGAATCATATAATGATGTTACTATAGGTCTATAATAATATGAAAAGTTGTCAAGTCATAGTGTAAAATACAAGTGTGAGATAATTTTTGATAAAAACTTGTTGATGTGCTTAAGTCATGTGTGTTAGGATTGTCATTATAAAGTACTTAATACCATATTTTAGTTTCTATATTCTAAAATGATTAAGAAAATAAAATCATTGTGTGAGGTTTTAAATTATTTCAAATTATCAACAACCCAAAAAACATGAAAATATGAGAATAAAAAAAGATAATATAAAAATTGAGAATTTTTATGTAGTAGGGATTTTTATATTTTCATTAGATTTTTGTGTCCTTTCCACCCTTTTTTACATACCATGATTGTGATAGGATATTTAAAAATTACTAACATTAAATTAGGTACTAATACCATCCTTTTGGTTATTTATGTCTTTTTTAATGTCCCTCAACTAACCAATCATAGCCTTTATTTCAGATGGCATGGATAATGATGTCAAAAAAAGTAGAAACATATTTCTAAAAGGTTATAATGTAGTAAGACTATAATTTTATTTTTTAATTGTTATTTTAAATTTTTATGTTATTGAGCCACGTATACGTGGTATGAAAATAATTATGTTACTTCTCATTATTTTGGTTGTATCCCCTCTAAGGACTTGTTCCACAAATGGATAAAACACCATCACGAGTCAAATGGGATTTAGCTGAGTGGGATTCCAATCGTCAGCAACAATATCTTATTTTTTCATTTAAGGAACCATCACATGTGAATTATTCTATTCCAAAATTTAATTTTTTGTTCATGTGATATACTTCAACATTTTATCATTATGGACACTAGTTTCTAATGTCTCTAAGGAGGCTTCCCTAAAAGTATTTATATGGTTAAAATCACCTAGTTTCCCAATACTTTTATGGTATTTCATGGAAAAAATCATCCAACCCATTGGTAATTTGAATTTTAATTAGGTAAACCATTTTAATTAATACAACTGAGGAAGCTAATCTTTGTTGAGGTTGACATAATAATATATTGGAAAGAGACTATTGATATCCATATAGGGACTAAAGACTTTACATAGAAGATACCCTATATAGGCCATTAAGATACATGCTTTAGATGTAAATCCATTGATTTTGGGAATCATTAATGTCCCATTATGGCCCAGGAAGAATCAAAGCTAGATACTAAAAGTATGATTACTAAAATGATGGGTGTTCTAACAAATATTGATAATTAGACCACTGTTATTAAAAACAGTAGTCCTAGGGAATGAAACCTTAAATCACCTTATAAAACATTTAATGACATAAATTAAAATAGTGAAAAAAATGTTAATAATGTTATGGGAAGGTGCACAAAATTGGGGGATAATTATATGGACATTTCAGGTAATGTGATCGTGTTAATTTATAACATGATTGCATTATTTAGTTAATGTGATCATATTATTTGAATTATGCCTTGGTGACTATTGAGACATAACGCAGTCACATTATTATATAACATGATCACATTATATTAAACAATATCATGGTCACATTATTAGCACGATCACGTTATTAATGTGATCGCATTATTGTCATATTCAATAATGTAATCATGCTAATAATATGATCACATTTCCTGTGTATTAAAAAAATAAAAAGTGAAACCTAAATACAAAATGATCATTTTACATTTGTGTTTCCTTGTTCTTCTCCAGCTTCTATGATTACATTTTGGGTAGAATAGACTAGAGAGTGCCAGGAAGCTACCAAATTAATCCCATGAACCTATTGATCGATGATGCCACCATGTAGGAGAGGTATGTGATATAAATCTTCCCTATTTAACCCTAATTTTTCATTATTTTCATTATTTAACCATAATTTTTATTTGTAATTTGTTTTTCGAATAGCCCATGCTACTAACCCTCCATAGAACCCTCTTGTTGCTCCTCCTCCTAACCCTCCACCTAATCCTTGACAAAACCTTGTTATCCCTCTTCCTATCGCTCCACCTAACCCTCCTACAGTTCCTCAAAACCCATTTAAAGTCAAGATATTTTGATTGAAAACATTGTGGGAATTTAATTTGAAATTAAATAATTAATTAGGAGAATAAGGGATCCCACTTCAACCAACCCCCACTACACCAAGCTATCCAATTCCCTAGAGACCTTATTAGGTTAAATTGACTCTATAATAACTCAAATTGATAGATGAAATATAGGGATACTTGTATGGAAAGTTATGCTAGCAAATTATTAGCACTTGAAGTAAAGAAAAAATAAATTTTGAAAGCCTTCCTTTACGCTCTATTCATCAACCTCACCGCTAATGTCCCATTTTCTGTAATCACTAAATGTTTTCATATCCATCATTGTGTACATAAGTTAATCATAGCCAATTTTTGGGATCGATGGTGTATGGTCTTTGACTATCCACAATGTAACAATCACAAGGTCCCATTATATATATTGAACAAACTCTACTATGAGTTTATCCTCAATGAGATTCTAAATTATTTTAATTTTAGTGAGTTTTATGGTTGAGGGAAAGGCTCTACATAGGATTGACCTAGTGCACATCATGCATTTAACTGACCTACATAGATCCATAACCAAAAGCCTTTTGAGCCTAAGATTCCCTTTGCAATTTAGTAGGTCATGGAGACTAACACTCTCCATGTTCTTTGTTTGCTCACCAATACACTCTTTTAGCATATGAGTAGGCTATCACTGAGTGATGCTACAAATATGCCACCTACTACATATACCTGACCCCACCCTTGGAATTCTTGTGGATTTATATGTATAGGACCTTATGATGATGATAGTGTTGGTTGTTCAGAGGGATTAGATAACAGTCCTATGAATGATGAGTTTTTGGCATGCACATTTCATGTGCAGACATCAACTACTACATAGATGCAAGTATATTTTATATAAATTTTCATGTTAAATAGAAGTTATATTTATAAATTTAATATAGCTAACAATTAATTTACATATAAATTGAATAAAATATATATGTTATTTTTATGTAACAAGAGGTGGCGGTGCCTTCATCATCATAGTCGACATTTATAGCATTTGATTTGTCATATCCATTATTTACATATTCGAATCCAACTGTTGGCCCATCCACTACTACATTTGTTTCTATTAGGAAGACATCATTTATTTATATAGAGGTAAAATTTGAACTTAATCTTATGCTCTATGTATATTTAGTTTATGTATATTTCCCTTGTAAATTTAAGTTAAATTTATTTTTCTCTATTTTCATACTCTATTTCCATGTTCTCTCTCTTTATCCTTTCTTTGTTCTTTACATTCTTCTTACGTGTTTTCATAGGTTTGAATTCTACTTTCATTTTATCCTTTCATAATACTCATAAGATCATCTACCTACTTAATTAAATCTCAATTCATGCATCTAACCATTCCACATAACCTCCAAGATTCAACTCTTCTTTCCTCTTTGACACATTCCTTCTAATAGACTTTTATTGAGGCAAACCTACTTGTTATGAGTAAACCTACATCTTTGAAAATGAATTTGTTAAGCTCAATATATTAATATTCTCATTTTGAATTATGTCATCATTACCATTATACATAAATCCACATGTTACCCTTGAAAATGAGTGATAATAGCAAGGGAATTTAACGTAAAAGAGAAGAAATGTACATATTTAAAAATAGACATAACACAACAAACATTAATGTTTTGATCTTTACATCTAATTTACATATCTTCTCAATAATTAATGAAAAAACTATAACACAATTGAAAATATAAAAGACATGAATGGTGTTATGTAAGACCATGCTTCCTTGGGAGTAACATCCTACAATGCTCTTACAGGGTCACTGATTAAGGATGTAGACATTGTATTCATATCTTCTTACCATTACCCATATGGTACGTTTTCTCTTTATGTTACCCGAGGTCAATACACTATTTTACAAGAAATCTATTACATGCTTCTTAGGATAGGACATTATTTATGAAGAAAACACGAAGCACATTTTACCACAAAATATTTGAAGCTTCCTTATTAATAAACACGCATTTCCTAGTAAAAACTAGCTTGGAAGTGATAATATCCTATTAAATGGGAGTATCATTCATTTACCTCTTTCCCAAAGACTTTCCTAATAATGCGAACAAAAATTCCTATGACCATATTGCATGTAAACCCATAAAAAAACAAACTTGACATAAGTGCACATGTAACATTTACTTCCTCGTTTTTGATATAGGTAAACACAAACAATCCATTTTCTCTCTTTCCCACCTACATTTGTGAACCCAACATTTGTATAAGATTGATTTTAAGCTTATAACTCCACTTCTTCCTAGAACATGCCTCTAGGAGTTAATGCTTGGTTTAGGGGCTTCTAGATTGTCACCAAAGGTTTAAAAATCAAAGGCTCCCAATTCCTATCCAACAAAAGAGAAAATGAATGCTTTCTAAAAAAAAAAATTTTTTTGGCTTTCTATAAATTTTAAATATTAATGTATTTGTAAAGTTTCCCACAAGGTTCACATTCATAGGAATAATTATGTAGAGAAATTTCTTGGTCGAGTTCTATATGGTCTACATGCAAATTGATAATATTTTTTTTTAAACACTATATGGTTAAAAATGACAAACAATATTTATATTGAGTATTAAAATATCGAAATAAATATGGGAAGATTGTTCTTAAGACTATAAATATCAATAAAAATAAATAAAACAATTGCTAATTTCAAATATTCAATTTTAAAATTCAATTTTAAACAATTTACAATATAAAAATAAGACTAACCACCACCCGATCCTTGTTTATTAAATCCTCATAAAAACGACCTATATTTCTTATCTATAAAGAAGGTAAGAATGCCAGAATAACTTTTTATTCTACCATTTCATGGTTTTGTGTCGAAGATGAAGATTTTGCATCCAGTGCATAGTCGTTAAGCAGACCGGACGAACGTTCTGCGAAAATAAATATCAATCACAAGGATACTTCTTCTTCTGTAATATTTTAATGTCAGAGGTTAGGGATTGACTTTTCAAATCAACGCGTGAGCTTCTCGTTCCATACTTTGAGTATGAGTTCGAAAGCGACATAGTTAAAGAGAATGGTATACCTCATTGGCTTGGTCTTCGCTGAATAATTCAAAATAAAATTCCTAACTGCAGATAAGCAAGCGTATGTAGACAGATTTCGGCGAATTGGACTCTTTCTTATTACCACGATCTTGACATGATACATGATACAAATAATTTCATACCTCTGGACAGATTTGCATGGCGGCAATACATAATATTGTATACATGATACATATAATTTCATGCCTCGGGACAGATTTGTACCACGGAAATATGTATTATACATAAATATGGGTTTAAAAAAGCAGTTGACTTCGTATGGGGTGACGAAAGGAAGCTAGCCCATTAAAAAAAGCTACCTTATACTCAGTTGACTTTGTATGGATGACGAAAAGAGGCTAGCCCATTAAAAAAAACTAGTTTAAATACAGTTGAAAGGAAGCTTATCATGCAACTGAAGTTTTCTGCATTGTCCAAATAACCATGGAAGTGAAAGTAGAGAGTCGTAGAATGGTGATGCCTGCAAATGCAAATGTGGTGGACGATGATAATAATACTTGTGTTCTGAGTAACATGGACTTATACACGCCCAATTTTCACGAGAAGGTGATTTATGTTTTCGAAACTCCCACAATGCAACTGCCATTAAGCATGTTTGAAGAAGGGTTGGGCAAAGTGCTTGTACTTTTTAGAGAATGGGCGGGCAGACTTGGCACCGACGATAGCGGTCGGCCTGCTATTTGTCTTACAAACGAGGGTGTGGTTTATATAGAGGCAATCGCAGATGGGGACTTAGTAGACGCCCTGCCTAGTTTTTGTTCTCCTGAATCTGCCCACTTTATCTCACAATTCGTTCCTCCCACCCAAGGAGTCTCCGAGCTTTTGCTTGTCCAGGTAAGAATACAGCAACTAAACTCTATCTATTTATCTATATATGTTGAAGGTAATCTTATTTTAATGAGTAATAGCTTCTGAAAAACCTGTATAAATTGGTTTTATCGACTGTGTATTTATATGTTAACAAATTTGTCCGATCGGTAAATTTCATGCTTTTCTGTATTTAACTCTTCATTTTTTATGATTACTACAGTTGACGCGGTTTCATTGCGGGGGATTTGCGATAGGCATAGCCTGGCATCACAATGTTACAGACGCATTTGGAGCGACCACCTTCATGACTGCGTGGAGCCAGACGGTAAGAGGTCTTAGGATCGACCCCCTTCCCGTCCATGACCGCACCCTTTTGGCAGCTAGGACTCCGCCACGATCCATCTTCCGTCATACCGAGTTTGAAGTGCCCCTTTATTTGCCACAACGTGAAGGATCTGAGGCTCTTATCTCAAAAACCTTTCATTTCAGTGTTAATGTGTTGAAGGAGATCAAGCAAAACGCCTCCGTCACCAAGAACGGAACTTCCCTTCCCTACACCACATTTGAAAGTCTGCTGGCCCATCTCTGGAAATGCATTTCTGCAGCTCGAGGATTAGATGAAGATGGCATAACAACCGTTGTTATTTCCGTGAATGGACGAAATAGGCTTCATCCCCCTTTGCCTGCGGAATACTTTGGCAATGTCGTCTCGGGCGCTACTTGTACAATGACGGCTAAACAAGTTGCAGATCAACCAATGGCGAGTTTGATCCACAAGGCCATAGAAAATACGGATGACCATTACATACGTTCCTCCATAGATTTTATAGAGTTGAATCTATCAAAATTCTGTAAAAAAAAACTCTTCACTACAAATCTTACCTGCGGTTCTAACTTGCTGGTGTCCAGCTGGGTGAACTTCCCTCTCTACGAATTAGATTTTGGCTGGGGAAAACCGCTTTTCGTCAGCCCTTCCCTCAGTCCAGTGGATGGGATGGTTTTCATGATTCCTTCCTATACCAAAGACGGTAGCATAGATGTATTTGTAAATTTGACCCACTCTCACATGCTCAAATTTGAACAGCTCTGCTATGAAATATGATATGGAAATGAGGGACTTGCTTCTTACTCTATGGATTTGGCTCAATCTGCACCAAATTTGATTCAGGCTTACGCTACGACTGTACTGTCCTAAATTCCGTCTCTCGAGTCTTGGTCTCTTTCCGAGTCATGTCTTTATATTCTGTTATTTCTTACAGGGTGGTTATTCAACTGTTGGTTCAATGTGTAAGAGCCCGGGCTTTAGATTGGTTGCTTGGGAACTTGTGGTTGATTCTGTCAGAATGCTACTCTTAATCCAATAAAAAGAAAATATTGACTTTTCTCTTCGATGCTGACATTTAATTTATTTATTTGCAAGCTTTGTTGATTTTTTTTAATTTTTTTTCAATCTCAGTGCCAAACATTTGTTATACATTATGATTTAGTCCTTGATACTGCTTGCCCTGGTAAATACACTTAATATATACAATCTTAGCAACACTCGTCCATCATTCATATATATATATATATAAATATATAAATTTTTTTTTCTTTTCTTTTCAATATTTACTCTCTTAGCGACACTCGTTTAATGTTTATTTAAATATTGTTGTATTTTATTTTTCAAGTTGAAGATCTCATTTGTAGTAAAGAAAATTGAAACTTTTATTCTTATTTTTTTTGTTTTTACAAGGACTTCATTGTCATGTCTTTTGATTCATTGATCATCATATCGAATATTATTGACATTGCTTAATTTTTTTACATATATTTGTTAAATTAATTATACAAATTTTCATCGACTAAATTTTGAGGAGAAAGGATAATTATGCTTTAATGATTATTATAAAAAAGTTAAATGTAAATGTTAACAGATTTAAACATAATCGTAGCATACTGATTCCCACACACATAATTGTAACAAAATATTGTAATATGTGACTCAAAATGTTCTAATTGAGATTATTATGTAACCAATCACTCGAAAAATTTATTATGTGGGATATAATATTAGGACATATCAAGCTTACAATTATTTCAAAAAAAAAAAAAAAGCATTCTCAATAGGAAAGCTCATCTATATCTCTATTAGATTGTTTACACTTGTAATCATCGTTTGAACATCTATATCCTCTCACATTCTTTCAAAAAACTATCTCATATAAAATTATTATGATATTATCCCATGTTTTAATTTACACATTTTTATTCGAAATTACGCTCAATTGCAATAGAAAAAACACACACAAACAAATGCACCCTTATTGAACAAAAATTAAATGTCATATATTGAATACCTTACTAGAGGCAACAATTTGTAAGCTATACTTTGATAACCTTCTTCCAAATGCTAGGACAAACATGCAAATAGTTTATAAAATCTACTCTATGTAACATATAAATAAACTAATTGAAGTACAAACTTCACAATTCAAACAAAAGAACCCTTTCATTAAAAAAAAATTATGTCAAAAGAAATATCAATGATAAATTACACACATTAAGAAATTAAGACAACTCTAAAGATTGCATAAAATAAGACACATCTAGTTATATCCACCACACCAAAATGAGAACCTTTGAGTTCTTTTTTCTTTAGTCATTCTAGTTCCCTTAAATGGCTCCTTTTCTTCTTTTTACACATATTATACATTTTAAAAAACATGCAGTGCTACCAAAATTATAATATTAATTGTAACTACTAGTTTTCATTAGTTGGTTATTTCATCTTCCTCTAGCTTAAATAATTCTCAACCTTCTTCTTTAGAGCTACATGAAAATCCTATTTTGCTAAATTCTAAGTGTTCAACTCTAATAATACATGAATTGTATGAATATGCTAGATCCATCCCTTAAAAAATATATATATACCTTATATGTCTAGGTTTGTATGAAAAAAAATTCGGTGTCTATAATGATCTTAATCTATCCATTATTTTTATTAGGAAAATGTTTAGTCCACTCTTCAACCTTTCAAGCCTTTAAGTCATCACTTAAACTTCATTCATGTGGGAAGAGGTCAACCACTTAAAAATGTAACAAATGTCTAAATATTCAAGCAAATCAATTGAGTATACAAATGTCGTTCTGAATATAAAATTCTTTATGCAACCCTTCAAATGAAATTCCCACATGCTACATGCATTGCATACTACACTCTACATTTTAAACATGGTAGTACTCCATAAACTATTACAATTCAATGTTCTTGCATAGAATTCTAAATTGAAGTTGATGTTGATTGACCTTTAAGAATAATTATTATTTCTTGTGATAGATGATTATTGAGTTATCTTGCATGTTTGAAGTGGTAAAATAGTTGCAAGATATTAATAAAATGGAATTAAGGAAATGAAACATAACATGAAGGAGAGATACATAACATATAACTCGTTGAAACGCAATATGAGATAAAAACAATAAGAGTGAAACCATGCTTCCTCGTCTCTACTATGTAAATGTACGTGATTTTTCCTTCTTGAGATTACAAGGATTCTAACCTAAAAAGTATCTTACTCTCCTAATGGTATTTGCACTCTTCAGTGGATGATTAGATTCCTCAATAAGAAAGAGTATTGAACTCATCCATCTTAGCTATGTAGTATTTAACTCAGATCTTCTCTACACTTGATTTCCTTATATATTCTTCACGGAGATCCCATTCGCTCATTGTGCTTCCTCTACCATCAACTACACATCTCTAAACAATTGTGTTTTTGGACAATCAATGAATTCATGAATGAATTAGAATTGAATGATTCATATGAACTCTTCTAGTTCATACATACACAATAAAATCCCTTAAACTCAAACAAGAATCCCAAGAGTCATACCCCATCAAATAAAAAATTACTATGTCCCTTAAAATTCTTATGAATTATTTGTAGGTAAACCTATATCTTTAAGTTGGAAGAAATATTTGTGACTATGGAAAAAATACTTCTTAATGTTTTAAAATTCTCATGGTAGTTGCAAAACCACCACCTTCATTTGCAATAGTAGTTTTGTAATGATTCAAAGTATATAGCTTTTTGAGGCCATACTTATTACATATAAATTTGAAATCACATGTCATTTTATATTATAATTGTATAAATTTTTTCAAAGGAACCTAGAATTTACTTAAGATTATTTTTGATGTTAGCCATATGTTTCGTATGTGCCTAAAACATTAAATAAATATTTGCCATGACTTGGTGTGTCACAAATATCACTATTTGATAATTTAAACTTTTTTTAGCTGAAATTATTGATCTTATTGATCCAAACATATGATAACATTCACCAAATTTAATGGAATTTTGCCTCATAAAATAAAATTAATAAGAAAATGAGGTATTACCTTTTACGTTGTCAAGTGAGTTACCTATTTTATCATTATCTTGGAATTCACCTTTTTCTTCTCTCTTGGAGAGGGAATGCCCAAATATGAAACCTATGAACCTAATTTTAAAAAGTGTCCATGAATTTTTCCAATCTTTTCCAAATTAATTTCTCACACTTTTTGGTGTTGGGGTCTTTCTTTTGGATAGTCTTCTTAGCTCTATACTATGATAAACATGCTTTTAGGCTAGGGTGAATATCTCCATGAGGATATGCTTATAAAAAATCCATGTTTCTACTTAAAATTATTGCAACAAGTGAAAATACACATACCATTATTTAAGCAATATTATAAGAAAAAACATAATATTAACAAAATACTCATATCTTGGGTCTTACAATATACAAATGCAACATACATGGATGGAAACATAAAATTGCATTTCCCAAGCTTCCCATATCTTGTAACTAATGGTTTACATAAAACAATTATGACATATATTGAATGAAACATATTCAATGAATGAATTTATATGTCAAAACATACATCCATCCCAACAAAAAATATTCTTGTCAATTTATTCTTTACAAAACTGCTCTTATCACATTGTACCAATGACGTAATGTCATTTCCCTTCTTTTCCATCCATGGAAGAACCCCATTTTTCATGAAAATGAAAACATATTTCCCTAAAAAATGCCATACTAATTGTTTTCACCCTAAAATATGTTATGGAGACCCTGTTACAACTTTATTGTGCATAAAACAATTCAAAATCATGCTATAAAGTCACTATAAATCTATAAGGTTATCATGTAGATAACAAAACCAACGCATTCATGCTAAAAAACATCATGGTGATGCATATACTCTATCCATGATACTATAATAAAGGATTGATATTACCCACTTTGAAATGGTGATGAAAAATCATCATATATTTCTCCCTCTTGATTGTTTTTATGTTGGATAACTCTTCAATTAGATGCAAATAAAAAATGAGTTTTATAAATACTTTTGTATAGATTGATATCCTACCATGTTTACCTATTGAAAATGGTGATGGGTGCTCCTCTATGGCTACTGTGGTTGCATGGGTTCTACTATAGATATATGGGCTTATTCAGTCACTACATCTTATATTGGAGGTTATTCATCAACTTCTTCATTTTCTACCTCTTGCTTTACATGTTTTTGAGCAATTTCCATCTTGCTTATATATAACTCTTCTTAGAATTATCCTTTTAATTCTTTGGTGAATATTTGGATGAAGATCTAAAAAATTTGAAAAATGCCCACGCATGTTGCAATGAGTGTAATGATTCTCTCCCACATTTTTTTGTAAACATGTCGTTCCTTCCCTTCTTCACATTTTGATTTGGATACTGGTCTTTCCTACTTGAGTCCTTTCTCTTAAGGGTCCTATGATTTTTTTTTCTTGTTACAACACATGGCCACACAATGGTAATTCCTTCCACAAAAAGGACATATACATGAATATCAACACCTTTGTACTTCATTTCCACTCTTCTTACATTCAAATAAAAAATGGAAGATTTGTTCTTTCAATACTTTTTTTTGGCTTCCCTTTGTTCAAGAATAATTAGGTGGTAATGTTTGACCTCTTTATTTTGGATGTTCAACTTTATTTCAAGTTTATTCACATTATTATTTTATGTTCTTTCCATTATTGAAATGCTAACTAATTCCTACTTCTACCTTGCATTTCTTTAAATGTTCATTGATTAATGATGCGATACCTCCTTCATGAGAGACCTTCCCACTCTTTTTATAATCAAAATTATCATTATAGTTTGAAAATTATATTATGTAATTACATTGCATGGGCTATTTTTATAGAAATTTAAACTTAGGCCTTTTACCTTTAAAGGTTTTCCTTACTTTATTTGTCTTGAAACATTATCCAAAATTTTCATTATCAGTAACATATCCTATACCTTTGTAATGTGTCCTTTCCTCGACCTTTCTGGGTTTATTAATTCCATAGACATTGATACCAATGCCCTTTCTAGCATAACCTAGATTTGTATGCAATTATTTCATTATATCAATAGTGGATAAAATTAGGAGAAATAAAACCCTCTTAACCTAGTTAAAATTACTTAATGTGATGTACGGTTCAATTAACCTTTATTGAGTTTCACATTATACCAATCACTCATTATTTTTAATGGGGGATATAAATAGGGTGATAGAGCACCCAGGACATAATTATAACTCCCTTATGTGATTTAATCCTCAATTAGACGTAATTGAGTCTCCCATTTAATCAATCACTTAATCATTAAAATATTGGTGTCAATTAGGGTCAATCTAACCCCATCAATTTTATTTTCACCACTTTAGGTGATTTAGGGCTCATTGTTCCATATTTCATCCCTCGATTAAATAAATTGGATGAATGAAGAATACCATTATTGTAAATTGAACCCCTCAACCTAATTTTGAGTAATCAATTTAATTTGGTGCTTAACTTTCACTAATTTACTCTCTCATCAAACTAATTACTTTATCCATTCCAATATGGACATAATTAGGGGAAATTTATACCCATCAATGTATTGTGGCTACCATTATTATATCAGGGTTAAATTTTCCTATTTGAATATTTCATTTAACCAATTGCTCAATTAACTCAATCGGGGATGTAATTAGGGAAAATCGAATCTTCTCAACCTAACTAAAATTAATTAATATAATATGGGGCTCAAGTTTTACTAATTGATTCCTTTATAGAATTAACAAATTTATTAGTTTAATGGGTAAAGTAATAATTAAAAATAGTTTCCCCCACTCTAATTTTGACTATGTAGTGGGATTTTGGGTTCAATTTTACTAATTGATTCATACATTAAATAAGTACTTAATTGGACAAATGGGGGATTCGAGTCCCCAAAAAACTATTTCTTACTACTTAAATGTGATTTGAGGATCATTTTTTCCTATTTCACCTCCATGCTCAACATGTTTATAAATTAGGTTAATTAGATTAATTATGACCACCTTATTTATTTAGGTTTTAATTTTCACTTATTGAGTTCTCCATTGAGAAAACTAACCTACTGGAAAAATGAGGGAGTCAATTACAAGGAAAATACATCTAGACCTAATTTTGATTCTTTAATGTGATTTAAAAATCATTTTTTTAATTAATTATGCTCCCCATTTAACATATTACTTGGTTGGTTTAATGTTGGTGTATTTAGGGGAAATTGATTCCTTTAAAATTCATTAAAAATAATTAATGTGAATTTGGGATTAATTTCCATAGTTATGTCCCACACTAAAATAAATGCTCAATTGGTTTAAGGGGGATGTAACCAAATGTAATCAAACCCCCTCAATGAAATTTAGACTATTTAATGTTATCTAGGAATACATTTTCCCTTTTGATTTCCCCGTTGATCCAATAACTTGATTGATTTAATAGGGAATTAAAATAAGAAAAATTTATATCCATAATTATAATTTTCATTAATTAATATGATTTGGTGCCCAAATTGACCTAATTTAGTCCCCTATTGAGCCAATTACTTGTTTGGTTTAATAACAGATGAAATTAAGGGGAATCATGACCCCTCAAATTAATTACAACTAGTTAATGTGATTTTTGTTTCATTTTTCATATCTTAGTCGCTATGAAACAAAATAATTGATTGATTTAATGAGGATGAAATAAAAATAAATTAAGCCCTTATAATATGCTTGCTACTAGATTACTAATTTGGGACTCAACTTTTCCAAGTTGAGTTTCACATTGTTCTCAATGTAATTATTTCATGTTCACTGATGGATGAATTTAGGGTAATTATATCCCCCAAATATAATTGTAACTAAAGGGTAAGTGCATAAATTTGGGGGACAAAAAGTGGCCTACACGTGGACATGATTTTTTATAAAAAATTTAAAATTTGAACTTAAATAGATAATTTGAGATACCTACACTCCAAATTTGAAGATGGTGTAAAAATATGAAACGTAGAATTTTTAGTCTAATTTCTAAAACATTAATTTATTTTAAAAATGGTTAAGTATATCTATGTCAAACATCTAAAATTTGAAGAGGAACTTTGGTATTGTTTTAGAAAACATAATAGGTAAATGGCCGTGATGCACACCATTTTTAGATCAGTGTTTAATATTATTTGAAACAGTTTGGGGATAATTTATATAAATCTTGTAGCACATCACTTATAATTTTTTGTATATTTTCAATGAGTGCTTTTTTGTAGTGAATTTTTTAAGTAACTAGATCCTAAAAACTAACAATGAAATGGATAGTCATCCATGAGTCATGTGTAACTACCTCAATAAAAACGAAAATCAAATTTCGTTTATAAATGTGTGTATAATTAAACATAATATGTCACCATATAATTTGTTTTTGACTTGGATCAACGAAATACAAATTACATGAACATGTATAGGCATGTATGTTTACAACATGTAGTTACATAAAAAAGGCATAGTTAGAAAAAATATATATATTGAAATCTTAAATTAGTCAGAAAAATCTAAGAATCATATTTTCTGAAAGAGGAGAGCATGCTCGTCATGATGGTATCAAGTTTTCAAATTTTCATATTGAAATTCTTAGTGTATTTGGCAATCAAAATTTAGATTTATTATTTATTTTCATACCTTTCAATACTTGAATGTACATGATAGTCCAATCCTTTGGATTGACAATCTAAGACATTCCTTATCCAAATGACATGAGAATTAAATTTTAATTCAAATACCATGATCATGTTAGTAACACAATTAATAATGTCATCACGTTATATATTCTAAACATCCTAAATTTGAATAGGATCCATTAGGCCTAGTAGTCTTAAGATTGTTTTATAATATGTCCTGTGCTATATAATCCCTAATTGACATTCTATTGAAGTAATTCATTACACGAGGACTAATTAATCTTAATTGTAAAGATTATATTGAAGCAAATACTCGATTGGTTATATATGATGTGCAATTAGGGAAAAATATTCATAATAGACAAATTAGATGGACACAATTCATTGCATGGGGTGAAAAATGCTTAAATTGATATTCTAGGAGAAGTAATTGAATAAATAGGACTTAATTGTCCTCAATTATGTATGGTATTGAAAAAAATATGAATTAATCTAACATGGTGTAATTAAAGTCCCAAATAACATTAGACGGATATAATTCCTTTCTTGGGGATTGAGTGGCACCAATTGCATATCATATTGAACCTAAATACTCAATTGGCTCAATATGGTGTGCAATCAGGGCTAATGGAACCCAACTGGAACATTATATGGACAAAATTATTTCATGGGGCTTAGTTGGCCCTAATTATGTATATAAGATAAAAACAAAATGCATGATTATCTAGATATACTTTACAATCGGGGCCAATGTAGTTGTAATTGACATTAGATGTATGTAGTTACTTGCATGAGCCTTCATTGTCTATATTTCATATTCAATTGAACTAAATACTTGGTTGATTTAATATGTTATGTATTTGGGACCAATAGAGCCCCATGTTGACCCAACTTTCCTAAAAAAATACCTAAAATAAATGTTTAATAAAATATTAAATATAGATGGTTCATTTTTGATATCCAAATGCATGACCAAAAAATATTAATGGCCTTCATGAGATCTAAAACTTGTTTTAGCTTTATTGTAATTTATAGTCTAAATTTTGTGGTACCTCAAATGATGATCTAGTTTTATAAAGTAAACAACACCATGTAACTTATCTATTATATCATCAATTATCATAATAGGGAACTTATAATTGATGGTGTACTTGGTTATTTATCTATTTTCTTAGCACATCCTCTAAAAATCATCCTTATTAAGCACCATGAATAGTTGGGATGAATATTTAGTTTTGTCTATGATTGATAATACCTACCTCCAGCATCTCATGTATTATATTTAAAATTTCACTCTTATATATATATATATATATATATATATATATATATATATATATATATATATATATATATATATATATATATATATATATGGTCTAATTTTTTTATTTGAATCCCCTAAAGTACTCAAGTAATATGATAATGTTATCCTCTTAGTGGTAGTCATTTTGGAATGGAACTAAAAATAACTACGTCATCATAAATAAATAATCTATAGGTAAGGTGGTAGATGCATTTGTTGGTTGAAATTATATGGGAAAAAATGGTGGTATAAATCTTTCAGCGCTTTTTTTTAAGATTGTTTGACATATGATACAAAATAACCAATTACATAGATTTGGCCCATAATCCATGTCATTCAAATGTCCTACATTCATAATGAAAGGACATGAAAAATTATTATAATTTCATCTCTATTATTCCAACGGTTGTGAGACATTGTACTCTAAAAGCAGTTTTTTGACACACCCATAGGAGTAGGATAACATAAGAGAATATAGCTTATGGTCTCCTATAATAATATTAATATTATGGCATTTCTTGGAATAATTAAATATTCCACCATTTGCAATCATAACCTAAGATTCGAGTTCTGGGTAAATGAAATAGTTCAAATAAGTATCCAACTTACTACATTGATGAATTTGTGTGTACTCCCTAAGTCTAACAACACTTCCACCTTCTATTTCTTGAGGAAACTCAAAAACCTAAGGGTTAGAATAGTGTATATCTAGATGGAAATATTTATATTCTTCTCATATCTCTTATTCACCCTCACTTAAGGCATCATCATCTTATTCATCTTCATTAGCTCCTTCAATATAAAAAAATTAATCTCAACACATTTATGTTCTTTTATCCACTTTTTATCACAACTAAACCACAACTACTATGCACACTTCTCTTCAATTTTATGAGTGTTAAATTTGGTATATTAATAAATGATTTTCCTATGGAATAATTTTCTCAACCATTAGTGAAATACCTTGATTTGAGAAAATATCTTCCCTCTAACCTACACACAAAGATTATGGATTCTTATATTGAAATTAGACTAAACATGTGAACATCAAGTTGGATGATATCCTTAATCCCACATAAGAACATGTCATTCATGTTGTCCTTCATCATGTCATCCAAGCATAACTATATGTTCTATAATTTTTGAATATAATCCTTGGAATACCCTATTTTAATAATTTTTTTTAGTAATTGAACTAGTTTCTATGGCATTGTTATGATATTACATTTGAATCTTAATAGTAAACACGGACCGTATAATAGGAAGGAGCATAGTTTATTTTGAGTGCAAAACCATCTATACCGCATTCTTTGCACATGGGGTCTAATTTAGATCAAATACTTTTTCAATTGATTAATCCAAATGACTGGATCGTTATCATCAAACTCACATACTTTCATTTTTAACATGTTATCTGAACAAGTATTTGAATTCTAATTTTTCTAGATGGGATAACCTAAATGGAAAAGTGGAGCATTATGTCAGTTTAGAAAATGAGATATAAGAGTTGTCAATATCCCATTAATCATCCATAGGTCAATTTATAAAGGTCCTAAATTAGATTGAAACCTACACCATTACATAGACCCTGTTGAGACCTTTCCAATGACATATAGAATGTGGAAAATGGAGCTCTTATGCTCCTTGTGTAGCTAGTTAAAGTTTCAGTCAAATTGGTCAAAGTTAGTCAAACTGTAAAAAATGACCATTATGGAACATTTAAAGAACAAATACACTAAACAAAGCATCTTGATAGTTTTCCAACAAAATTTATGGTTCATGAAATAGAGTCCGTATATGAAAGTTATGGCCGGTCAAAGTTATAGTCAAACTTGGTCAACAAGATGATGTGGTAAATCTAGGCTAGTAAGAATGTGACACGTGGCACGAGGTACGATAAAAATTTATTTAGTTTTTGGCATTTGTCTTAGATAAATGAATATAGTTATCATCGATAATCAGTAAAAAAATTTGTGGTTTGAATGGAACATCTAGTTGGACGTTGGCAAGTGGAGTTGTGTGGCGAGTGGTTGACAAGTGGCGTGGCGAGTGGACGAAAAGTGGTGACTTGAGATTGGACCAAGTTTTGGGTCCTCAATCCACCGCATGGATTACCACTAATTATTTTACCATGGTCCAATTTTATTTCCTGAATGTTTCAAACAAACCATATTTCATTTACCATTTTCCACATACATGCCACATAACTGAATGGTCCATCCACAAATATCCATGTGAAACCCACGTTCCATGCCACACACACCACATACTTACCACATAAGCCACCACATGCCACTTAAAACAATGCCAATGCCAATTACTTGGCATGTTAACCATAAATTTTATTGTATTTCCATATCCACAAAGTCACCCACTTTACCAATGTGGGACAATAGATTAATATGTCCACCAAAATCTATGCCTATGGGTTTCAAACCCATGAATTATCTGGCAAAATATAAACTTCCCCACTATTGGACCCATGGGATGTAGTACTATATAAAGTGCTAAGACATTATATTTGTAATTCATTCAAAAGAGCTTAGCAACCATAGCAAAGGTTTTAGCTAGAAATTTTGTATGAGTTACAGAAGGAGTTCAGAACAAAATTTGGGAAAAGTCAAAAAAGGGAATAATTTTATTTTCCTCCAAGGAATAACATTCTAGTTGATCATTTTTCATTATGACTTCTGAATAAATTTTAATGCCTTGGAAGCAATCCATTATGCTAAGACATAAGGACCTATTTCTACTCTTCCTCTGATTTGAGGCATCTAAGGTCATTTTTGGACTTTTAGGTAAACTAGTTAAATATTTTAGTTTCTAAGACGGTATACATAGGTGTGTTTCAAGAAGGTGAAGAATTTGTCGGTGGATTCTAAAATTCTTTGAAGGTACATAACACTTGGATTCATTATTTTTTTGTAAGGATTTCCATTTACTTACAGACATTTTATAATGAATTGGTTCAGCTAGTTAGTTAACTTGGAGATGTAGAAAATGCTGAACTCTGTAATCATCTCTTGTGTAGTGTGTTGTGTATTTTCATGCATTGCTTTTCCTTAAGTTGATTGTTTTATGAAATAATATTTGGTATTTAATAGTTTTACTAAAAAGTATCCAAAGCAAACTATTTTCTTGAAATTACATGTTAGTTTATAGATCAATTAATAACTAAAAACTGAGACTTCACATCATCTATTTATTATTTTACCCCATCAATGTCCCCTTGGGCCAAATTGAGATAACTTTTCATCACCATGCTTTACATAACTGACTAAAGTTGGTTAACCAACACAAAACCAAAGATGTTAAGATTTTAATTCCATGTTGTCCTTGTGAGGCATTTTTATTGAAGTGTCTTGTCCATTCCCATGGCCACAAATTTTTGGACCAGTCATGCAAGGACCCTAGAGTTTTTGGTTTTAGGCCCAAAAATAATGTACTAGATGATTATACATTTTTGGGCTCAAAATTTTACATTATGAATTTTTTAGCATTAATTTTCATGAGTTCAATGAAAATTTGAAATTAATTATAAAGATAGGATCTTTACAAAGATAGTTGGTTGCAAAATAGTCAATAAATGATTTTAAATTTGATATTTGTTTGATCATTGTGTGTGTGTGCGTGGGGTGGGTGTGTGTGTGTGTGTGTGAAGGGGGAGAGAGAGAGAGAGAGAGAGAGAGAGAGAGAGAGAGAGAGAGAGAGAGAGAGAGAGAGAGAGAGAGAGAGAGAGAGAGAGAGAGAGAAATATAGAGTGGAATTTGAATATAGAGTGGAATTTGAATATTGTTTTTCCTCCATAGAGAGGACTAGAGGCTCAGGTGTATTTAAATAATTCTCAACCTATTGATTCATTATATGTCACCCTTCCTATATATCCTGATGTAGGAGATGGAGGTGATTGGAGAGTTGTTAGAAACAAAAGGAAAGGTAGTCATCAAAGCGAGTTAAAATAGTTGAATATGACACTCAGATCTAGTAAAGAAAATGATTCAGGAGGGTCTTTGTTGTGTGTGATACTTTGAGGAGGAAAATCAGTCCATACATAGTTATCCTACATATTTTGAATAAGTAACTATTCTCCTTCTCTATATGTATACAACAAATGGTTTGGATTTTGGTAATTGACAATGTTTGCTTTTAGTAGTCTTTAGTGAAAATCAAACTTGTATGGTTTTTGATCTTATTTATTATTTAAAATTTATAAATAATACTACAGACTTATAAATATGAAATAAAGTACATACATGTGTTCTAGACAAATCTAGGGCCCTTTTGCAAGAGATATTGATTTTTTAATATATGATTCTAAATGGTAATGTTTCATAGGAGGAAAATGCTAGATAAATGGGTTGAATGTAAGCAAACATTTGATTTTGAGAATTATTTTTTACTTAAAATAGGTTGGTTTTGACTCTCATGAGTCAGTATTGACTGAAGATATTGACCAAATTTTGTAGAACCAACTTGTGTATAGGCAAACTAAAGCTAGATCTTTGAAATGCTTGTGTAATATATTTAGTAGGTTTGAATCATATAATGATGTTACTATAGGTCTATAATAATATGAAAAGTTGTCAAGTCATAGTGTAAAATACAAGTGTGAGATAATTTTTGATAAAAACTTGTTGATGTGCTTAAGTCATGTGTGTTAGGATTGTCATTATAAAGTACTTAATACCATATTTTAGTTTCTATATTCTAAAATGATTGAGAAAATAAAATCATTGTGTGAGGTTTTAAATTATTTCAAATTATCAACAACCCAAAAAACATGAAAATATGAGAATAAAAAAAGATAATATAAAAATTGAGAATTTTTATGTAGTAGGGATTTTTATATTTTCATTAGATTTTTGTGTCCTTTCCACCCTTTTTTACATACCATGATTGTGATAGGATATTTAAAAATTACTAACATTAAATTAGGTACTAATACCATCCTTTTGGTTATTTATGTCTTTTTTAATGTCCCTCAACTAACCAATCATAGCCTTTATTTCAGATGGCATGGATAATGATGTCAAAAAAAGTAGAAACATATTTCTAAAAGGTTATAATGTAGTAAGACTATAATTTTATTTTTTAATTGTTATTTTAAATTTTTATGTTATTGAGCCACGTATACGTGGTATGAAAATAATTATGTTACTTCTCATTATTTTGGTTGTATCCCCTCTAAGGACTTGTTCCACAAATGGATAAAACACCATCACGAGTCAAATGGGATTTAGCTGAGTGGGATTCCAATCGTCAGCAACAATATCTTATTTTTTCATTTAAGGAACCATCACATGTGAATTATTCTATTCCAAAATTTAATTTTTTGTTCATGTGATATACTTCAACATTTTATCATTATGGACACTAGTTTCTAATGTCTCTAAGGAGGCTTCCCTAAAAGTATTTATATGGTTAAAATCACCTAGTTTCCCAATACTTTTATGGTATTTCATGGAAAAAATCATCCAACCCATTGGTAATTTGAATTTTAATTAGGTAAACCATTTTAATTAATACAACTGAGGAAGCTAATCTTTGTTGAGGTTGACATAATAATATATTGGAAAGAGACTATTGATATCCATATAGGGACTAAAGACTTTACATAGAAGATACCCTATATAGGCCATTAAGATACATGCTTTAGATGTAAATCCATTGATTTTGGGAATCATTAATGTCCCATTATGGCCCAGGAAGAATCAAAGCTAGATACTAAAAGTATGATTACTAAAATGATGGGTGTTCTAACAAATATTGATAATTAGACCACTGTTATTAAAAACAGTAGTCCTAGGGAATGAAACCTTAAATCACCTTATAAAACATTTAATGACATAAATTAAAATAGTGAAAAAAATGTTAATAATGTTATGGGAAGGTGCACAAAATTGGGGGATAATTATATGGACATTTCAGGTAATGTGATCGTGTTAATTTATAACATGATTGCATTATTTAGTTAATGTGATCATATTATTTGAATTATGCCTTGGTGACTATTGAGACATAACGCAGTCACATTATTATATAACATGATCACATTATATTAAACAATATCATGGTCACATTATTAGCACGATCACGTTATTAATGTGATCGCATTATTGTCATATTCAATAATGTAATCATGCTAATAATATGATCACATTTCCTGTGTATTAAAAAAATAAAAAGTGAAACCTAAATACAAAATGATCATTTTACATTTGTGTTTCCTTGTTCTTCTCCAGCTTCTATGATTACATTTTGGGTAGAATAGACTAGAGAGTGCCAGGAAGCTACCAAATTAATCCCATGAACCTATTGATCGATGATGCCACCATGTAGGAGAGGTATGTGATATAAATCTTCCCTATTTAACCCTAATTTTTCATTATTTTCATTATTTAACCATAATTTTTATTTGTAATTTGTTTTTCGAATAGCCCATGCTACTAACCCTCCATAGAACCCTCTTGTTGCTCCTCCTCCTAACCCTCCACCTAATCCTTGACAAAACCTTGTTATCCCTCTTCCTATCGCTCCACCTAACCCTCCTACAGTTCCTCAAAACCCATTTAAAGTCAAGATATTTTGATTGAAAACATTGTGGGAATTTAATTTGAAATTAAATAATTAATTAGGAGAATAAGGGATCCCACTTCAACCAACCCCCACTACACCAAGCTATCCAATTCCCTAGAGACCTTATTAGGTTAAATTGACTCTATAATAACTCAAATTGATAGATGAAATATAGGGATACTTGTATGGAAAGTTATGCTAGCAAATTATTAGCACTTGAAGTAAAGAAAAAATAAATTTTGAAAGCCTTCCTTTACGCTCTATTCATCAACCTCACCGCTAATGTCCCATTTTCTGTAATCACTAAATGTTTTCATATCCATCATTGTGTACATAAGTTAATCATAGCCAATTTTTGGGATCGATGGTGTATGGTCTTTGACTATCCACAATGTAACAATCACAAGGTCCCATTATATATATTGAACAAACTCTACTATGAGTTTATCCTCAATGAGATTCTAAATTATTTTAATTTTAGTGAGTTTTATGGTTGAGGGAAAGGCTCTACATAGGATTGACCTAGTGCACATCATGCATTTAACTGACCTACATAGATCCATAACCAAAAGCCTTTTGAGCCTAAGATTCCCTTTGCAATTTAGTAGGTCATGGAGACTAACACTCTCCATGTTCTTTGTTTGCTCACCAATACACTCTTTTAGCATATGAGTAGGCTATCACTGAGTGATGCTACAAATATGCCACCTACTACATATACCTGACCCCACCCTTGGAATTCTTGTGGATTTATATGTATAGGACCTTATGATGATGATAGTGTTGGTTGTTCAGAGGGATTAGATAACAGTCCTATGAATGATGAGTTTTTGGCATGCACATTTCATGTGCAGACATCAACTACTACATAGATGCAAGTATATTTTATATAAATTTTCATGTTAAATAGAAGTTATATTTATAAATTTAATATAGCTAACAATTAATTTACATATAAATTGAATAAAATATATATGTTATTTTTATGTAACAAGAGGTGGCGGTGCCTTCATCATCATAGTCGACATTTATAGCATTTGATTTGTCATATCCATTATTTACATATTCGAATCCAACTGTTGGCCCATCCACTACTACATTTGTTTCTATTAGGAAGACATCATTTATTTATATAGAGGTAAAATTTGAACTTAATCTTATGCTCTATGTATATTTAGTTTATGTATATTTCCCTTGTAAATTTAAGTTAAATTTATTTTTCTCTATTTTCATACTCTATTTCCATGTTCTCTCTCTTTATCCTTTCTTTGTTCTTTACATTCTTCTTACGTGTTTTCATAGGTTTGAATTCTACTTTCATTTTATCCTTTCATAATACTCATAAGATCATCTACCTACTTAATTAAATCTCAATTCATGCATCTAACCATTCCACATAACCTCCAAGATTCAACTCTTCTTTCCTCTTTGACACATTCCTTCTAATAGACTTTTATTGAGGCAAACCTACTTGTTATGAGTAAACCTACATCTTTGAAAATGAATTTGTTAAGCTCAATATATTAATATTCTCATTTTGAATTATGTCATCATTACCATTATACATAAATCCACATGTTACCCTTGAAAATGAGTGATAATAGCAAGGGAATTTAACGTAAAAGAGAAGAAATGTACATATTTAAAAATAGACATAACACAACAAACATTAATGTTTTGATCTTTACATCTAATTTACATATCTTCTCAATAATTAATGAAAAAACTATAACACAATTGAAAATATAAAAGACATGAATGGTGTTATGTAAGACCATGCTTCCTTGGGAGTAACATCCTACAATGCTCTTACAGGGTCACTGATTAAGGATGTAGACATTGTATTCATATCTTCTTACCATTACCCATATGGTACGTTTTCTCTTTATGTTACCCGAGGTCAATACACTATTTTACAAGAAATCTATTACATGCTTCTTAGGATAGGACATTATTTATGAAGAAAACACGAAGCACATTTTACCACAAAATATTTGAAGCTTCCTTATTAATAAACACGCATTTCCTAGTAAAAACTAGCTTGGAAGTGATAATATCCTATTAAATGGGAGTATCATTCATTTACCTCTTTCCCAAAGACTTTCCTAATAATGCGAACAAAAATTCCTATGACCATATTGCATGTAAACCCATAAAAAAACAAACTTGACATAAGTGCACATGTAACATTTACTTCCTCGTTTTTGATATAGGTAAACACAAACAATCCATTTTCTCTCTTTCCCACCTACATTTGTGAACCCAACATTTGTATAAGATTGATTTTAAGCTTATAACTCCACTTCTTCCTAGAACATGCCTCTAGGAGTTAATGCTTGGTTTAGGGGCTTCTAGATTGTCACCAAAGGTTTAAAAATCAAAGGCTCCCAATTCCTATCCAACAAAAGAGAAAATGAATGCTTTCTAAAAAAAAAAATTTTTTGGCTTTCTATAAATTTTAAATATTAATGTATTTGTAAAGTTTCCCACAAGGTTCACATTCATAGGAATAATTATGTAGAGAAATTTCTTGGTCGAGTTCTATATGGTCTACATGCAAATTGATAATATTTTTTTTTAAACACTATATGGTTAAAAATGACAAACAATATTTATATTGAGTATTAAAATATCGAAATAAATATGGGAAGATTGTTCTTAAGACTATAAATATCAATAAAAATAAATAAAACAATTGCTAATTTCAAATATTCAATTTTAAAATTCAATTTTAAACAATTTACAATATAAAAATAAGACTAACCACCACCCGATCCTTGTTTATTAAATCCTCATAAAAACGACCTATATTTCTTATCTATAAAGAAGGTAAGAATGCCAGAATAACTTTTTATTCTACCATTTCATGGTTTTGTGTCGAAGATGAAGATTTTGCATCCAGTGCATAGTCGTTAAGCAGACCGGACGAACGTTCTGCGAAAATAAATATCAATCACAAGGATACTTCTTCTTCTGTAATATTTTAATGTCAGAGGTTAGGGATTGACTTTTCAAATCAACGCGTGAGCTTCTCGTTCCATACTTTGAGTATGAGTTCGAAAGCGACATAGTTAAAGAGAATGGTATACCTCATTGGCTTGGTCTTCGCTGAATAATTCAAAATAAAATTCCTAACTGCAGATAAGCAAGCGTATGTAGACAGATTTCGGCGAATTGGACTCTTTCTTATTACCACGATCTTGACATGATACATGATACAAATAATTTCATACCTCTGGACAGATTTGCATGGCGGCAATACATAATATTGTATACATGATACATATAATTTCATGCCTCGGGACAGATTTGTACCACGGAAATATGTATTATACATAAATATGGGTTTAAAAAAGCAGTTGACTTCGTATGGGGTGACGAAAGGAAGCTAGCCCATTAAAAAAAGCTACCTTATACTCAGTTGACTTTGTATGGATGACGAAAAGAGGCTAGCCCATTAAAAAAAACTAGTTTAAATACAGTTGAAAGGAAGCTTATCATGCAACTGAAGTTTTCTGCATTGTCCAAATAACCATGGAAGTGAAAGTAGAGAGTCGTAGAATGGTGATGCCTGCAAATGCAAATGTGGTGGACGATGATAATAATACTTGTGTTCTGAGTAACATGGACTTATACACGCCCAATTTTCACGAGAAGGTGATTTATGTTTTCGAAACTCCCACAATGCAACTGCCATTAAGCATGTTTGAAGAAGGGTTGGGCAAAGTGCTTGTACTTTTTAGAGAATGGGCGGGCAGACTTGGCACCGACGATAGCGGTCGGCCTGCTATTTGTCTTACAAACGAGGGTGTGGTTTATATAGAGGCAATCGCAGATGGGGACTTAGTAGACGCCCTGCCTAGTTTTTGTTCTCCTGAATCTGCCCACTTTATCTCACAATTCGTTCCTCCCACCCAAGGAGTCTCCGAGCTTTTGCTTGTCCAGGTAAGAATACAGCAACTAAACTCTATCTATTTATCTATATATGTTGAAGGTAATCTTATTTTAATGAGTAATAGCTTCTGAAAAACCTGTATAAATTGGTTTTATCGACTGTGTATTTATATGTTAACAAATTTGTCCGATCGGTAAATTTCATGCTTTTCTGTATTTAACTCTTCATTTTTTATGATTACTACAGTTGACGCGGTTTCATTGCGGGGGATTTGCGATAGGCATAGCCTGGCATCACAATGTTACAGACGCATTTGGAGCGACCACCTTCATGACTGCGTGGAGCCAGACGGTAAGAGGTCTTAGGATCGACCCCCTTCCCGTCCATGACCGCACCCTTTTGGCAGCTAGGACTCCGCCACGATCCATCTTCCGTCATACCGAGTTTGAAGTGCCCCTTTATTTGCCACAACGTGAAGGATCTGAGGCTCTTATCTCAAAAACCTTTCATTTCAGTGTTAATGTGTTGAAGGAGATCAAGCAAAACGCCTCCGTCACCAAGAACGGAACTTCCCTTCCCTACACCACATTTGAAAGTCTGCTGGCCCATCTCTGGAAATGCATTTCTGCAGCTCGAGGATTAGATGAAGATGGCATAACAACCGTTGTTATTTCCGTGAATGGACGAAATAGGCTTCATCCCCCTTTGCCTGCGGAATACTTTGGCAATGTCGTCTCGGGCGCTACTTGTACAATGACGGCTAAACAAGTTGCAGATCAACCAATGGCGAGTTTGATCCACAAGGCCATAGAAAATACGGATGACCATTACATACGTTCCTCCATAGATTTTATAGAGTTGAATCTATCAAAATTCTGTAAAAAAAAACTCTTCACTACAAATCTTACCTGCGGTTCTAACTTGCTGGTGTCCAGCTGGGTGAACTTCCCTCTCTACGAATTAGATTTTGGCTGGGGAAAACCGCTTTTCGTCAGCCCTTCCCTCAGTCCAGTGGATGGGATGGTTTTCATGATTCCTTCCTATACCAAAGACGGTAGCATAGATGTATTTGTAAATTTGACCCACTCTCACATGCTCAAATTTGAACAGCTCTGCTATGAAATATGATATGGAAATGAGGGACTTGCTTCTTACTCTATGGATTTGGCTCAATCTGCACCAAATTTGATTCAGGCTTACGCTACGACTGTACTGTCCTAAATTCCGTCTCTCGAGTCTTGGTCTCTTTCCGAGTCATGTCTTTATATTCTGTTATTTCTTACAGGGTGGTTATTCAACTGTTGGTTCAATGTGTAAGAGCCCGGGCTTTAGATTGGTTGCTTGGGAACTTGTGGTTGATTCTGTCAGAATGCTACTCTTAATCCAATAAAAAGAAAATATTGACTTTTCTCTTCGATGCTGACATTTAATTTATTTATTTGCAAGCTTTGTTGATTTTTTTTAATTTTTTTTCAATCTCAGTGCCAAACATTTGTTATACATTATGATTTAGTCCTTGATACTGCTTGCCCTGGTAAATACACTTAATATATACAATCTTAGCAACACTCGTCCATCATTCATATATATATATATATATAAATATATAAATTTTTTTTTCTTTTCTTTTCAATATTTACTCTCTTAGCGACACTCGTTTAATGTTTATTTAAATATTGTTGTATTTTATTTTTCAAGTTGAAGATCTCATTTGTAGTAAAGAAAATTGAAACTTTTATTCTTATTTTTTTTGTTTTTACAAGGACTTCATTGTCATGTCTTTTGATTCATTGATCATCATATCGAATATTATTGACATTGCTTAATTTTTTTACATATATTTGTTAAATTAATTATACAAATTTTCATCGACTAAATTTTGAGGAGAAAGGATAATTATGCTTTAATGATTATTATAAAAAAGTTAAATGTAAATGTTAACAGATTTAAACATAATCGTAGCATACTGATTCCCACACACATAATTGTAACAAAATATTGTAATATGTGACTCAAAATGTTCTAATTGAGATTATTATGTAACCAATCACTCGAAAAATTTATTATGTGGGATATAATATTAGGACATATCAAGCTTACAATTATTTCAAAAAAAAAAAAAAAGCATTCTCAATAGGAAAGCTCATCTATATCTCTATTAGATTGTTTACACTTGTAATCATCGTTTGAACATCTATATCCTCTCACATTCTTTCAAAAAACTATCTCATATAAAATTATTATGATATTATCCCATGTTTTAATTTACACATTTTTATTCGAAATTACGCTCAATTGCAATAGAAAAAACACACACAAACAAATGCACCCTTATTGAACAAAAATTAAATGTCATATATTGAATACCTTACTAGAGGCAACAATTTGTAAGCTATACTTTGATAACCTTCTTCCAAATGCTAGGACAAACATGCAAATAGTTTATAAAATCTACTCTATGTAACATATAAATAAACTAATTGAAGTACAAACTTCACAATTCAAACAAAAGAACCCTTTCATTAAAAAAAAATTATGTCAAAAGAAATATCAATGATAAATTACACACATTAAGAAATTAAGACAACTCTAAAGATTGCATAAAATAAGACACATCTAGTTATATCCACCACACCAAAATGAGAACCTTTGAGTTCTTTTTTCTTTAGTCATTCTAGTTCCCTTAAATGGCTCCTTTTCTTCTTTTTACACATATTATACATTTTAAAAAACATGCAGTGCTACCAAAATTATAATATTAATTGTAACTACTAGTTTTCATTAGTTGGTTATTTCATCTTCCTCTAGCTTAAATAATTCTCAACCTTCTTCTTTAGAGCTACATGAAAATCCTATTTTGCTAAATTCTAAGTGTTCAACTCTAATAATACATGAATTGTATGAATATGCTAGATCCATCCCTTAAAAAATATATATATACCTTATATGTCTAGGTTTGTATGAAAAAAAATTCGGTGTCTATAATGATCTTAATCTATCCATTATTTTTATTAGGAAAATGTTTAGTCCACTCTTCAACCTTTCAAGCCTTTAAGTCATCACTTAAACTTCATTCATGTGGGAAGAGGTCAACCACTTAAAAATGTAACAAATGTCTAAATATTCAAGCAAATCAATTGAGTATACAAATGTCGTTCTGAATATAAAATTCTTTATGCAACCCTTCAAATGAAATTCCCACATGCTACATGCATTGCATACTACACTCTACATTTTAAACATGGTAGTACTCCATAAACTATTACAATTCAATGTTCTTGCATAGAATTCTAAATTGAAGTTGATGTTGATTGACCTTTAAGAATAATTATTATTTCTTGTGATAGATGATTATTGAGTTATCTTGCATGTTTGAAGTGGTAAAATAGTTGCAAGATATTAATAAAATGGAATTAAGGAAATGAAACATAACATGAAGGAGAGATACATAACATATAACTCGTTGAAACGCAATATGAGATAAAAACAATAAGAGTGAAACCATGCTTCCTCGTCTCTACTATGTAAATGTACGTGATTTTTCCTTCTTGAGATTACAAGGATTCTAACCTAAAAAGTATCTTACTCTCCTAATGGTATTTGCACTCTTCAGTGGATGATTAGATTCCTCAATAAGAAAGAGTATTGAACTCATCCATCTTAGCTATGTAGTATTTAACTCAGATCTTCTCTACACTTGATTTCCTTATATATTCTTCACGGAGATCCCATTCGCTCATTGTGCTTCCTCTACCATCAACTACACATCTCTAAACAATTGTGTTTTTGGACAATCAATGAATTCATGAATGAATTAGAATTGAATGATTCATATGAACTCTTCTAGTTCATACATACACAATAAAATCCCTTAAACTCAAACAAGAATCCCAAGAGTCATACCCCATCAAATAAAAAATTACTATGTCCCTTAAAATTCTTATGAATTATTTGTAGGTAAACCTATATCTTTAAGTTGGAAGAAATATTTGTGACTATGGAAAAAATACTTCTTAATGTTTTAAAATTCTCATGGTAGTTGCAAAACCACCACCTTCATTTGCAATAGTAGTTTTGTAATGATTCAAAGTATATAGCTTTTTGAGGCCATACTTATTACATATAAATTTGAAATCACATGTCATTTTATATTATAATTGTATAAATTTTTTCAAAGGAACCTAGAATTTACTTAAGATTATTTTTGATGTTAGCCATATGTTTCGTATGTGCCTAAAACATTAAATAAATATTTGCCATGACTTGGTGTGTCACAAATATCACTATTTGATAATTTAAACTTTTTTTAGCTGAAATTATTGATCTTATTGATCCAAACATATGATAACATTCACCAAATTTAATGGAATTTTGCCTCATAAAATAAAATTAATAAGAAAATGAGGTATTACCTTTTACGTTGTCAAGTGAGTTACCTATTTTATCATTATCTTGGAATTCACCTTTTTCTTCTCTCTTGGAGAGGGAATGCCCAAATATGAAACCTATGAACCTAATTTTAAAAAGTGTCCATGAATTTTTCCAATCTTTTCCAAATTAATTTCTCACACTTTTTGGTGTTGGGGTCTTTCTTTTGGATAGTCTTCTTAGCTCTATACTATGATAAACATGCTTTTAGGCTAGGGTGAATATCTCCATGAGGATATGCTTATAAAAAATCCATGTTTCTACTTAAAATTATTGCAACAAGTGAAAATACACATACCATTATTTAAGCAATATTATAAGAAAAAACATAATATTAACAAAATACTCATATCTTGGGTCTTACAATATACAAATGCAACATACATGGATGGAAACATAAAATTGCATTTCCCAAGCTTCCCATATCTTGTAACTAATGGTTTACATAAAACAATTATGACATATATTGAATGAAACATATTCAATGAATGAATTTATATGTCAAAACATACATCCATCCCAACAAAAAATATTCTTGTCAATTTATTCTTTACAAAACTGCTCTTATCACATTGTACCAATGACGTAATGTCATTTCCCTTCTTTTCCATCCATGGAAGAACCCCATTTTTCATGAAAATGAAAACATATTTCCCTAAAAAATGCCATACTAATTGTTTTCACCCTAAAATATGTTATGGAGACCCTGTTACAACTTTATTGTGCATAAAACAATTCAAAATCATGCTATAAAGTCACTATAAATCTATAAGGTTATCATGTAGATAACAAAACCAACGCATTCATGCTAAAAAACATCATGGTGATGCATATACTCTATCCATGATACTATAATAAAGGATTGATATTACCCACTTTGAAATGGTGATGAAAAATCATCATATATTTCTCCCTCTTGATTGTTTTTATGTTGGATAACTCTTCAATTAGATGCAAATAAAAAATGAGTTTTATAAATACTTTTGTATAGATTGATATCCTACCATGTTTACCTATTGAAAATGGTGATGGGTGCTCCTCTATGGCTACTGTGGTTGCATGGGTTCTACTATAGATATATGGGCTTATTCAGTCACTACATCTTATATTGGAGGTTATTCATCAACTTCTTCATTTTCTACCTCTTGCTTTACATGTTTTTGAGCAATTTCCATCTTGCTTATATATAACTCTTCTTAGAATTATCCTTTTAATTCTTTGGTGAATATTTGGATGAAGATCTAAAAAATTTGAAAAATGCCCACGCATGTTGCAATGAGTGTAATGATTCTCTCCCACATTTTTTTGTAAACATGTCGTTCCTTCCCTTCTTCACATTTTGATTTGGATACTGGTCTTTCCTACTTGAGTCCTTTCTCTTAAGGGTCCTATGATTTTTTTTTCTTGTTACAACACATGGCCACACAATGGTAATTCCTTCCACAAAAAGGACATATACATGAATATCAACACCTTTGTACTTCATTTCCACTCTTCTTACATTCAAATAAAAAATGGAAGATTTGTTCTTTCAATACTTTTTTTTGGCTTCCCTTTGTTCAAGAATAATTAGGTGGTAATGTTTGACCTCTTTATTTTGGATGTTCAACTTTATTTCAAGTTTATTCACATTATTATTTTATGTTCTTTCCATTATTGAAATGCTAACTAATTCCTACTTCTACCTTGCATTTCTTTAAATGTTCATTGATTAATGATGCGATACCTCCTTCATGAGAGACCTTCCCACTCTTTTTATAATCAAAATTATCATTATAGTTTGAAAATTATATTATGTAATTACATTGCATGGGCTATTTTTATAGAAATTTAAACTTAGGCCTTTTACCTTTAAAGGTTTTCCTTACTTTATTTGTCTTGAAACATTATCCAAAATTTTCATTATCAGTAACATATCCTATACCTTTGTAATGTGTCCTTTCCTCGACCTTTCTGGGTTTATTAATTCCATAGACATTGATACCAATGCCCTTTCTAGCATAACCTAGATTTGTATGCAATTATTTCATTATATCAATAGTGGATAAAATTAGGAGAAATAAAACCCTCTTAACCTAGTTAAAATTACTTAATGTGATGTACGGTTCAATTAACCTTTATTGAGTTTCACATTATACCAATCACTCATTATTTTTAATGGGGGATATAAATAGGGTGATAGAGCACCCAGGACATAATTATAACTCCCTTATGTGATTTAATCCTCAATTAGACGTAATTGAGTCTCCCATTTAATCAATCACTTAATCATTAAAATATTGGTGTCAATTAGGGTCAATCTAACCCCATCAATTTTATTTTCACCACTTTAGGTGATTTAGGGCTCATTGTTCCATATTTCATCCCTCGATTAAATAAATTGGATGAATGAAGAATACCATTATTGTAAATTGAACCCCTCAACCTAATTTTGAGTAATCAATTTAATTTGGTGCTTAACTTTCACTAATTTACTCTCTCATCAAACTAATTACTTTATCCATTCCAATATGGACATAATTAGGGGAAATTTATACCCATCAATGTATTGTGGCTACCATTATTATATCAGGGTTAAATTTTCCTATTTGAATATTTCATTTAACCAATTGCTCAATTAACTCAATCGGGGATGTAATTAGGGAAAATCGAATCTTCTCAACCTAACTAAAATTAATTAATATAATATGGGGCTCAAGTTTTACTAATTGATTCCTTTATAGAATTAACAAATTTATTAGTTTAATGGGTAAAGTAATAATTAAAAATAGTTTCCCCCACTCTAATTTTGACTATGTAGTGGGATTTTGGGTTCAATTTTACTAATTGATTCATACATTAAATAAGTACTTAATTGGACAAATGGGGGATTCGAGTCCCCAAAAAACTATTTCTTACTACTTAAATGTGATTTGAGGATCATTTTTTCCTATTTCACCTCCATGCTCAACATGTTTATAAATTAGGTTAATTAGATTAATTATGACCACCTTATTTATTTAGGTTTTAATTTTCACTTATTGAGTTCTCCATTGAGAAAACTAACCTACTGGAAAAATGAGGGAGTCAATTACAAGGAAAATACATCTAGACCTAATTTTGATTCTTTAATGTGATTTAAAAATCATTTTTTTAATTAATTATGCTCCCCATTTAACATATTACTTGGTTGGTTTAATGTTGGTGTATTTAGGGGAAATTGATTCCTTTAAAATTCATTAAAAATAATTAATGTGAATTTGGGATTAATTTCCATAGTTATGTCCCACACTAAAATAAATGCTCAATTGGTTTAAGGGGGATGTAACCAAATGTAATCAAACCCCCTCAATGAAATTTAGACTATTTAATGTTATCTAGGAATACATTTTCCCTTTTGATTTCCCCGTTGATCCAATAACTTGATTGATTTAATAGGGAATTAAAATAAGAAAAATTTATATCCATAATTATAATTTTCATTAATTAATATGATTTGGTGCCCAAATTGACCTAATTTAGTCCCCTATTGAGCCAATTACTTGTTTGGTTTAATAACAGATGAAATTAAGGGGAATCATGACCCCTCAAATTAATTACAACTAGTTAATGTGATTTTTGTTTCATTTTTCATATCTTAGTCGCTATGAAACAAAATAATTGATTGATTTAATGAGGATGAAATAAAAATAAATTAAGCCCTTATAATATGCTTGCTACTAGATTACTAATTTGGGACTCAACTTTTCCAAGTTGAGTTTTACATTGTTCTCAATGTAATTATTTCATGTTCACTGATGGATGAATTTAGGGTAATTATATCCCCCAAATATAATTGTAACTAAAGGGTAAGTGCATAAATTTGGGGGACAAAAAGTGGCCTACACGTGGACATGATTTTTTATAAAAAATTTAAAATTTGAACTTAAATAGATAATTTGAGATACCTACACTCCAAATTTGAAGATGGTGTAAAAATATGAAACGTAGAATTTTTAGTCTAATTTCTAAAACATTAATTTATTTTAAAAATGGTTAAGTATATCTATGTCAAACATCTAAAATTTGAAGAGGAACTTTGGTATTGTTTTAGAAAACATAATAGATAAATGGCCGTGATGCACACCATTTTTAGATCAGTGTTTAATATTATTTGAAACAGTTTGGGGATAATTTATATAAATCTTGTAGCACATCACTTATAATTTTTTGTATATTTTCAATGAATGCTTTTTTGTAGTGAATTTTTTAAGTAACTAGATCCTAAAAACTAACAATGAAATGGATAGTCATCCATGAGTCATGTGTAACTACCTCAATAAAAACGAAAATCAAATTTCGTTTATAAATGTGTGTATAATTAAACATAATATGTCACCATATAATTTGTTTTTGACTTGGATCAACGAAATACAAATTACATGAACATGTATAGGCATGTATGTTTACAACATGTAGTTACATAAAAAAGGCATAGTTAGAAAAAATATATATATTGAAACCTTAAATTAGTCAGAAAAATCTAAGAATCATATTTTCTGAAAGAAGAGAGCATGCTCGTCATGATGGTATCAAGTTTTCAAATTTTCATATTGAAATTCTTAGTGTATTTGGCAATTAAAATTTAGATGTATTATTTATTTTCATACCTTTCAATACTTGAATGTACATGATAGTCCAATCCTTTGGCTTGACAATCTAAGACATTCCTTATCCAAAAGACATGAGAATTAAATTTTAATTCAAATACCATGATCATGTTAGTAACACAATTAATAACATCATCACGTTATATATTCTAAATATCCTAACTTTGAATAGGATCCATTAGGCCTAGTAGTCTTAAGATTGTTTTATAATATGTCCTATGCTATATAATCCCTAATTGACATTCTATTGAAGTAATTCCTTACATGGGGACTAATTAATCTTAATTGTAATGATTATATTGAAGCAAATACTCGATTGGTTATATATGATGTGCAATTAGGGAAAAATATTCATAATAGACAAATTAGATGGACACAATTCATTGCATGGGGTGAAAAATTCTTCAATTGATATTCTAGGAGAAGTAATTAGATAAATAGGACTTAATTGTCCTCAATTATGTATGGTATTAAAAAAAATATGAATTAATCTAACATGGTGTAATTAAAGCCCCAAATAACATTAGACGGATATAATTCCTTTCTTGGGGATTGAGTGGCACCAATTGCATATCATATTGAACCTAAATACTCAGTTGGCTCAATATGGTGTGCAATCGGGGATAATGGAACCCAACTGGAACATTATATGGACAAAATTATTTCATGGGGCTTAGTTGGCCCCAATTATGTATATAAGATAAAAACAAAATGCATGATTATCTAGATATACTTTACAATTGGGGCCAATGTAGTTGTAATTGACATTAGATGTATGTAGTTACTTGCATGAGCCTTCATTGTCCATATTTCATATTCAATTGAACTAAATACTTGGTTGATTTAATATGTTATGTATTTGGGACCAATAGAGCCCCATGTTGACAGTAGAAAGATAAAATTTATTACACAAGGTTTGTTTGGACTAAATTTCATAGATCATATTGAACCATTATATTTTTTTAGTTTAATTTGGTGCATAATTATAATCTCAATTGTTATTAAATATGGATCTATAATTCCTTAAATATGGTTCAATTGGTCATGATTTCATATCAGATTCATGATAACACTCAATTATTTGAATAAGATGTGCAATTAGGGGCCTAATTAAAATTATGTTGACATAATTCCTTGGGCAAGCCTCTATTGGCCCCAATTATGTATCATCTAGAACCAAATGTTCAACTGGTTCAATATGGTATGCAATTAGGGCCAAGTAATCCCCAATTTCCATTATATATGAATGCAATTCCTTGCACATAGGTCCTTTGGATTGAATTTCGTATCAAATTGAAAAATACTTATTTTTTAATACGGTGAGCACTTGGATTCCCAATTTATTTCATATGGATAAAATTCCTTACATTAAGGATCAGTAGGCCCCTGGGATCAGTTTAGCCCCAATTAAGATCCTTTATATATAATAAGAAATATGTTCACAAGGATGCACTTGATTAAAATTGCATTAGTCATTACCACAATTAACTTCATAGGCTAAATCTCTGATGATGTGGGGGATAATTGATCCCAAATCCACATTCTTTACTCATAGATCTAGGTTCAAGGAGCTCAATTTTACCCCAATCATCATCATGATTGTACATTGTATACCCTAAGCCTTAATCCCTAAATTTCCTAATCTATAAACTCTATTTACTATAAATATAAACTCTTTAAACCTTGAACCAATAACTTAGCCCAAATTAACATTATTTAGACTAAAAATTAAGTTCACAAGGCTTAGTTTGGCCTAAATCACATGATTGATTGAGTCATTTGACTAATTCACTCAATCTGCACATGCAACATGACATCCAAAGTATAATGATAACCCAAAAACACATTCTATAGTTGTAAATGGGTCCAAGTAATTCAAATTGTCCTCAATTATCTTTTCTATTGACCATGTGTACCCTAAACCATGTATATACATTAAAACCTATAAGGATCGTAAACCATAAAACCTAAACACTATAACCTAAGTTGTAAACCATTTTATTTACACGTATTTACCAACTAAAATTTAGTCCAAATTAACATCCTTTATAATAAGAATTTAGTTTTAACACATGACATATCTAGTTATTAGAAATTAATAAATAGGTCCTTAAACCTAAACCCTATACCCTAATTCCTAATGATAATTAAAACATTTAAATTATACTCGCTATTCCCTAATGCCCACTACACCTGATAAACATACATGCCTTATCATATAACTGATTTTATCACAATATGTCATAATTTATGAACTTTTTAAACCTATGTCTAAAGCCTTTGGATTACCAATATAGCTTTATGAATCTATTTAGTAAATTGTCGTTATTTCAAGCCCAGGTTCAACATAATTAACCAAAGAGGAGGAGAGGTGTTTAATTATTTTAATCGAGGAGGCATTTGAGGCTAATTTGAGGGTCTTTAATAGCAAGATATGTTGTGGGGCAAAATCAAAAGATTGATCTTCTATCATGAATTAATCTAATTAGTTAATTTGTACAATTCCTTACATGATTTGGGCAAAATTGAGCCCCTAAACCAAATTTATGGCTCAATATATTTTATAACATGTACATGGTATAATTAACCCTACTTTTATTAGAATTATGAAAACATGAAGGTAATCAAGTAGTAAATATTTATCACAAATAACTCAAATGTTCTTCAATTATCTTAATGATTGGACCCTATATCTTATATCTTAAACCCTAAGTTACCCTTTACCATTTAACTTTAACTCCAAACCCTGTACCATTTACATCAAACTCTAATCCATAAGCCGTAAACCAAAAACCCATTAAATTATAGACTATAAAACCTAAAATAATAAATTTATCCCCAATTAACATCTCTTTTATATATAGTTAGAATTATGTTCATAGTGATGAACTTGGTTAAAATTGCTCATTACCAGAATTGACTTCATAAGCTCAATCTTTGATGATGTGGGGGATAATTGATCCCAAATTCACATTATTTAATCATAGATGCAGGTTCAAGGCTCCCAAATTTTCCCTAATTTCCTACATGATTGTATAAATATACCTTAAAACCTATACCCTAAACCCTTATTCTTAAAAATTTATTAATCCCTAAACTCTAAACCATAAATATAAGCTCTTTTAACATTAAACCAATCATTTTAGCCTAAATTAACATCATTTAGAATAGGCATTAAATTCAAACATCTCAGTTTGGCTTAAATCACATGACTGATTGCCCCATTTGACTAATTCGCTCAATCTATATGTGTGACATGACATCCATTGTATAATGACAACCCAAAATCACATTCTATAGTCAAAAATGGGTCTAAGTGATTTAAATTATCCTTAATTATCTTTGTAATTGACATTGTGTACCCTAAGCCATGTATATATATTAAAACCTAGAAGGGTTATAAACCATAAACCCTGAACATTATACCCTAAATTGTAAACCATTTACTTTATAGGTATTTACTAAATTTTATTTAGTCCAAAATAACATCCTTTATATTAAGAATCTAGTTTGAACACATGACATATCTTGTGACTGGACAAAAATATAGAGGTCCTTAAACCTAAAACCTATACCCTAATCTGTAATGATCCATAAAACATTTAAATTTTAAGCCCTATGCCCTAATGCCCAGTACACATCACAAACATACATGTGTTATGATATAACTAATTTTAGCATGAGATGTCAAGATTTATCCACTTTTTAAACGTATGGCTAAAGCCTTTGGAGTACCAATCTATCTTTGTGCATCTATTCGATAAATTGATGTTATTCTAAGCCCCGTCAACCTAATTAACCAAAGAGAAATATAGGTAGTTGATTCTTTTAATCAAGGAGACATTTCAGGCCAATTTGATGGTCTTCAATAGCAAGATATGAATTGGGGAAAAATCAAAAGATCATTATTCTAACATGAATTGATCTAATTAGTCAATTTGTATAATTTCTTGCATGATCTAGGAAAAATTTACCCACTAAACCAAATTTATAGCCCAATCAATTGTATCACATGTGCATGAAATAATTGGCCATACTTTTATAAAAAAATGTGCAAACTTGAAGGTAATCAAGTCATAAATATGTGTCACAAGCAACTCAAATGTTCCTTAATTACCTTAGTGATTAACCATATATATGATATCTAAAACCCTAAGTTACCCTATACCATTTACATTAAACCCTAAGCCATAAGCCCTAAACCACAAACCCTTTAAATTATATACCCTAAACCATTAAATTTATCCCTAATTAACATCTTTTTTATATATAATAATAATTAGGTTCACACGGATGAACTTGGTTAAAATTACATCACTCATTACCATAATTTACTTCCCAAATTTTTCCCAATTACCTACACAATTGTATAAATGTACCTTAAAACCTATACCCTAAGCCCTAATCCTTTAAAATTTCTTAATCCCTAAACTCTAAACCATCAATATAAACTCTTTAAACCTTTAACCAATCATTTTAGCTTAGAAATTAACATCATTTATAGACTACAAATTAAGTTCACAGGGCTTAGTTTCACATAAATCGCACTACTAATTGACCCATTTGACTAATTCACTCAATCTACACATGTGGCCAATCTTTAATCCCTAATCCATTAACCCTATGCACTAAATTATTATCCCTAAGCCATAAACCCTATGCACTAATTTACCTTAATGTCTAATCCCTAATCTATTATCTACATTAAGTATACTTTAATCACATTATTTTAAGAACGTGATCATGTTATTTTTAACATAAATAACACTCCCTCCTCATTGCCAATTTTAAACCCCATAGCTTATATCAATAATAACATGATCATGTTATTATCCATATCAGCTTCCTATTAGGTTGAGTGTGCTAAGGCCTTGTGGAAAACATAATGTGACCATGTTATTTAGTAACATGGTCATGCTATTATTGATATCAGCTTCCCAATGGGTTGGGCATGTTGGGACCTTATGGAAAGCATAACAGAATCTAATTATCAAAGAAACTTTAGTTAGGATTTGTTAGGTGAGGATTGTTTTATCCTTGATAATATTTTTGTTGATGTGGTTATCCATGTGTGAATAGGAAATCATACATATATTTTTCTCCCTACTTATCATACATATACATGGAGTACCCTCATAATAAGAGAAATATAGTTGGCCTAAAGGAAAATATGGTTGGTTTAGAGTCTCAAGTGAAGACTCTCAATGATATTTTTATGGATAGGGGAGGTTAGGCTCCATATATACAAAAATTAGTGGGAGGTAAATCACCCACGTAGGTCTAAGTAAGAGACACAAAAGTAGAGAAATTTTATCCAACATCACTCATCAACATGTGTATGTAAACCACTGAAGTCATATCAAATGTAAAGAAAAAAACATATATGTAAAAAAATTTCCCTCTATATATTTAAATTATGTCATCCTTACAAAGGTAGATGTAGTTGTGGATGGTCCAATAGTTGGATCCGAAAGTGAAAATAATGATTGCAATAAATCGAATGTTGTAAATACTGGTTGTGGCGATGAAGGAATCATCACCTCCTATGACATAAAAAATTAAATTTATACTATATTAAATTAATTATTAGATTATAAATTAAATTTTCAAATATAACTTAAATTTAACTTGTCATTTATAAAAAATATACTTGCATTTGTGTGGTGACTGATGTTTGCATGCCAAATATGCATGTCAAAAACTCATCACTCATAAGAATATGATCTAATCCATCTGAACCACCAATGACATCATCATCATAAGGTCCCATACACATAAATCCATATTAACTATAGGGGTGGGTTCAGGGTTGAGTACCCTATGATGTATCTGTAGCATCACTCTCTGAAAGCCTACTTGTATGCTAAATGAGTATATCAGTGAGTAAACTAAGAGCATTGAGGGTGTCTATCTCTATGACTTATTGAACCATGAAGGGGATCTCAGGATCAAGAGGCTATTGGATATGAATCCATTTAGGATAATTAGGTATCTGATGTGCACCTAGTTGATCCTACACAGAGCCTTTTCTTCAGCCCTGAAACTCATTAAAATCAAAATAATTAGGAATTGAATTAAGGAGAAACTCACAATAGAGTTTCCTAAAAAAATATAAAGGGACCTCATAGTTGTTGCATGGTGGATATTCAAAGACCATCCACCATTGATCCCAAAATTTGGTTGTGATTAAGTTATTTACAAAACAATGGATAGGAAAATGTTTGGCAGTTACGAGAATGGGGCATTGGTGGCTAGGTCAACAAATAGGGTAAAAATGTTGGCCTTTGAAATTTCTAAATTATTTAATTGAAGGGCTGATAACTTTTTGGAATAATAATCCTTACAAGAATCTCAATATGAGGTCCATCGATCAATTTTATTGGTTATCGAATCAATTTGAATTAATAAGGTTTATAAGGAATCAACTAGTTGGGTGAGGTAGGGGTTGATTGAACTAAGATCTCTCATTCTATCAAATAGGTCTTCAATTTCAAGTTTGTTTTTGATAATGTTGTCAATCAAAAAAAATTGACTACTAGGGGTTTTGGGGAACTATAAGAGGATTAGGTGGAGGGATAGCAAGAAAAATAGGGTTTTGTGTAGGTTTTTGAGGAGGAACAACTAAAGGGTTTTATGAAGGGTTGGGAGGGTTAGCAGGATGGGTTGTTAGAAAAAAACAAATTAAAATAATAAACATGGTTTAAACAATGAAAAATATGAAAAATTATGGTTAAATAAAGAATAATTTTATGACTTACCTCTCCTACGCAGTGGCTTCATTAATCAACAGGCTTGTGGGGTGAATCCCAACACTTCCTGGAACTTGTTTGCAAAAAAAGTGATCATAGAAAAAGTAATGAGGAGTAAGTGTGAATGTAAAATAAATAAATTTTGTGTTTGATATTCATAATTTATTTTTTTGGATACAAGGATCGTGATCATGTTATTAACATGATCTTATTAGCATTGATAATGTGATCGCATTATTGTTTAATATAGTGTGATCACAATATCAAATAATTTAATTGCATTGTCTTGGAAAACTTGAGCCTAAACTTAAGTAATGTGATTGTGTTAATTAAAAAATGTGACCATGTTATTAATTAATGCGATCACATTATGGTAAATTTCTACTAAATTACCCCCAACTCCATGCACTTACCCCTAATTTTTCCTAGTTGAATTTTACATTGAATTAATTACTTGATGTTTAATGGGGGATACAATTAGGGGAATTATAACCCCCAAATACAATTACAACTATTAATGTAAGCTTGTTCTATATTATCTCTTATTTAATCATTCATTGAACTAATGACTTGATTAGTTTAATGGGGCATGTAAATATGGAAAATGACTCTAGTATATGTAATTGTGTCTACCTTAATTAATTTAGGGATCAATTTTCTTTATTTTAGAACCCCACTGAAACTCTAAATCTATTGGTTTAAATAAAGAATTAATTAATTTAAATTGAGACAACTTAACCTAATTGTGATTAATTAATGTGATGAGTCCCACCTAATTGAGTCCCTCATTAAACTAATTCACAACTTCAATCAAATGGGGGTGAAAGTAAGGGAATCCATGCTCTCTAAATGTAATTGTAATTACCTTAATTATTTATAGATCAATTTTTCCTAATTATGTACAAAATTGAATGAATTAATCCATATTTAATTTGGGGCTCAGTTTTCTTAATTAATGTGGTGAGTCCTAATTGAGTCCCTCATGAAACCAATTCACAAATTCAATCAAATGGGGGTGAAATTAAGGGAATCCATGCTCTCTAAAAGTAATTGCAATTACCTAGATTATTTATAGATCAAATTTTCGTAATTATGTACAAACTTGAATGAATTAATCCTTATTTAATTTGGGGATCATTTTTATTTATTTTAGAACTCCATTGAAACTTTGAATCGATTGTTTTAATGAAAGAAGTAATTAATGGAAATTGAGCCAACTTAACCTAATTGTGATTAATTATTATGATGAGTCCCACCTAATTGAGTCCCTCATTAAACCAATTCACAAAAATGGGGGTGAAATTAAGGGAATCCATGCTCTCTAAATGTAATTTCAATTAACTTAATTATTTATAGATCAATTTTTCCCAATTATGTACAAAATTGAATGAATTAATCCATTTGTTCAATGTAGGAAGAATTGATAGGAAACTAATCCCCCTAAACCTAATAATAATTACTTAATGTGATTTGGGTATAAAGTTTTTCAAATTGAGTTTCCCATTGAAATAATTACTTTATTGGTTTCATGGGGAATGAAATTTTTAGAAATCAAGCTCTCAAAACCTAATTGTAATAGCTTAATCCTATTTGAATCTCAATCTTGCCACATTGTGTATCCTTTATTGAACCATTTACTTGATAGACTCAATGAGGCATAAAATTATGCAATGAAATTAATTAGATAATTCAAAATAATAAAATAGTATATCATAAAAATATGAGTATAACATTCATATCCAAAACAATAATTGATGAAAGAAAAAAAAAGTTGATAGATATGACTGAGCCACTTTGAAGAGGAAACCTCTAGAACAATGCATTACAATTAAAAAAAAATCATAGTATAATACTTAAAGAGTAATGAATACGTCCTATATATAATTTAATAAAATTATGGTTATTCCATAAGCTGACCCTACTAATAATATAAGAAAAAATGTAGATGTCACAAGATAATATGAAATGCTATATAATCCACAAGTATACCACATGAATCCCTAAAAACACTATAGGTTAATGGGATAACATGCACCTTCCATTAAAAAAACATTTTGATAAACATTGAACAACTGCATATGCTATTGTAGGAAATATTAATCCTTCCACATTGCATCTTCATTGTTTAGATTCTTCCACTTGATTAAATACTTGTTATTCTCTCTTGTTCTTAAATTTTTATTTTTATTAAGTTCTTATGGAAGTAAAATATCTATCAAAATACCTTACTCAAGCAAGATACATCAAACATGGGAAGTATGGAAGTGGACTAAACTAGCTGAAACAAGTATATAACACTATTGAATTTCTATAGGATATGATAAGAAAAATAATACTTAGGAGAAACTATTTTATCCTTTTTTTAATTATTAAGAGATATATGATTATATATATGTAAGTGTATAAAGACCCAATAAAACATGTCAAAATGCATCTCACTACAATGTTTATTTGCTTTCTACTTCCTTCTATTTTGTGTCATTCTTAATTTCTCTCTCAAACTATCTAGCACCTCATGTTGATGTCAAATGAGTTCTTAAAAATATCAAGCCTTGCATTACACCCTCAATAATTAACTATAAAGTGCCACAAATGAAGACATTGTGGAATAAATATGGAAGGAAGTATTAGACCACCATTTTACTACTGGCATCAAATGAACCCATTGTTCTTATTTATTTGTTGAAAAATAATGGAGATACCTTTCTAGGACTTTGATGACCACCTATATCCTCCCATTGGATTGAGGATGATATGACAATATATGAACTAAATGAGTCCCCAAACATGAAATAAATTAGAACAAAAATTACTAGTAAATATGGGATCATAGTCACTTATAATCATGTAACGAGTATTATGCAAGTTTTGAATTGTATCTAGAAAGGTGGAAACTATTGTACAAGATAAAAATGGTTGTGAGAAGGTCAAAAAACATGCGTATTTTTTAAGTATATCTAAAATTACCTTGATGACATTTTTACAGTTCATTCATAACCCAGTAATGATAAATCCATGAAAACCTCTTCCCAGATCTAGTTATGAATGGATAAAGGCTATAAAATAGATGGTTTCTTAATTGTTTCACCCTTGTTATATTGACACAACATGCATTCAACCATAAAATTTATATGTATCCCCACATATTATTGAAAATTAATTTTCTTGATTATGTGACAAGGTTTGAAAGTACTCAATGACACCATATTGGACATGTATGAAATTCCACAAGGATATTGTGTTTGATGATAGAATTTGTCCATATGTATAATAAATATTTACACCATAATGCATTTCATTTCCACTCAAACTCATTATAATCACCATAACCATGCTAGATAGTATGAATTAGATATTTTATATCCCTATCATTCTTCCATTTTGATCTTACCTCTTCCAACAAATCTACCTATCAAATGGTCATTGCACATGTTTATCCCTCTTAGATAGTTCACCTAATACAACCATATTTTTAAATATATTATAGATATGTTAAAATTCATTTCCAAACATTTTAGTCACCCATTTTTTTTGTTCTTCTTATGACATTTTTTGTTCGTGATTAGTCTTTCCCTTAAAGTGTTTACCCATAGATAAGTTCTCCATTGATTTATTGAATAAAGAATAACCAACATCTATTTACCATATATTTACTTTAGCCTATTTTAATGCTTGAGTTGATGAATCTCAAATGTAATGTTTATTCCTAAATGATTACTTCCCCCATCCCATATCACAATGCATTGCATTCAATAATATGTGTTTTGGAAAAATAAGGGGTAGCCAATAGTGGAGTCGTACACATAGTCTTCTTTAGTGTCTTAAAGCAATTGGTAGTTATTTCATTCCAATGGAAGGAGTTATTTTTAGATAAAGTTATGAGTGTTACTTTTATGCTACCATAGAGTTTCATAACTTTTTAATCATATCATGTTATCCTAAAAAATCCTTGGATGTTCTTGAGTGTTTTTGGCACCTACCACTCCATCGTAGATTTAATATTTTGAGGGTATACTTTGATTCCTATGTTTGAAATAATATGAACCACGTAATCCACTTCTTTGAATACAAAATCACATTTTCTAGGTTTTGCATAGATTTTATGATGTTAAGGAGCAGACAATATATGTTTCACATGATATAAATGTTCTTCCCAAGTTTTGTTGTACATTAGGATGTCATCAAAATACATCGACACAACTTTCTTAAAAAATTACCTAAAATAAATATTCAATAAGATATTAAATGTAGATGGTTCATTTTTGATATCCAAATGCATGACCAAAAAATATTAATGGCCTTCATGAGATCTAAAACTTGTTTTAGGAATATTTTAATTTATAGTCTAAATTTTGTGGTACCTAAAATGATGATCTAGTTTTATGAAGTAAACAACACCATGTAACTCATCTATTATATCATAAATTATCATAATAGGGAACTTATAATTGATGGTGTACTTGGTTATTTATCTATTTTCCTAGCACATCCTCTAACAATCATCCTTATTAAGCACCATGAATACTTGGAATGAATATTTAGTTTTGTCTATGATTGATAATACCTACCTCCAGCATCTCATGTATTATATTTAAAATTTCACTTATATATATATATATATATATATATATATATATATATATATATAATTTCTATGTGTGATCTCACAGATGTCAAAGGAAAAATAATTTTTACTCTTAACATGCCTAATAGCCTTATTTGTATACATGAAAAAATATTGAACATGGAAAATAATACATATTTCTCATTTTTATATATCTCCAAAAATAAATTAGGATCGTGGAGATTGTGATAGAATACTATTGCTCAATTAATCTAATCTCTTAGAGAGCATGTTGCTTCTCTATGTAGAATACAAGTTCATTTTAGATTCTATAACCCACCAACTGGTAACTAACACTGATGCCTATGTAATAACCACAATTACCATAATTATCACATATGCCTAAGAATTTGTAATGTAAAGGATTTTATGAATAAAAGATAGAAATACTAAATACGACACTACAAAGGTATGATTTTACTCTTGCATATACTTCACATTCTTAATTCTCTATTTTTACATTATAAAATCTAAACTATTCTCTTGACTTTGCAACTTTACCTCTATGTAACTTTTGAGCCTATGTTTTTTGCGATTCAACATAAAAAATAGGCTAAATTATTTCCAATGTACTTGTTCAAAAATCTCATCAAACATTTTGACCCTTAAAATGCTTTTAAAACTGCTCAATCAACATTCATCACACCATTAAAAGCTGAAAAAATAATCAAAGAATTCTCTGCATTGTTCCACACAACAACAAAGGTATGTTCCATGATCTAACTACTACTCAAGTTAATACTATGCATTTATTTTTTCATCATGCAATTAAATTTAAGATATTAAATTATAACACTTTTGATCTTTTCTAGGTTGAAGGTTCATTTTAAATTTCCAATATATATTATATGCAATTCCAACTCACTTGCAACAACTACAGTTGCATAATTTAACCAGCACAACCTACCCACACCACAAATTTTAATTTTCCTTTATGCAAATAAGAAACTCCATGTGCATATTTCCATCGCTTGATTTATAATCTAAAAATTGTTAAAAATACTAATATGCATTGTAGTCTTTCAAAGATGCGATTGAAAAAACCCTTCTTGTATTCACATAACTCACATACAATGACTACTTGGAAGACAAGGCAAACACTATCTACTTGCTAAGAGGATTTCCATTTTAAGTAAAATTCATTCTTTATAAACAAAAATTCATTCTACATGTTGAGGTATCAAACAAAATCTAAGGTATATAATCTACTTCTAAACTTTTTTATTTCTATTTCTAGATTTGAATCTACACACCACTAACTAATTTCTACTCATTATCTCTCACTAAGCAGATAAATACTTTTATTGATAAATACCTTATTGCCTACATAGACAAGACAAACAACTACTAGAAATATTTCATATGAAGAACTTGCATCTTAAAGATTGTTACAAATGTAAATCAATTTTTTGAATATGGTTTTAACTTCAACACCTCTTTCTTTTCCAATAGTATTTAGTTATATATCTTACTTCTCAAGGACCTGCATCTCATACAAATGCTTTGTTTGATTTCTGACACTGAATACTGCCATCACTTTGTAATTATATTGTTCTATATTTGTTAACAAAATAAACTATTTTTCATATTTTTTTAATTTTATTTATGTTAACAAATAATTGCTTTGGTGAATATTATATTTACATTTGGTGAAACAACGTTCAATAAATAGGACCAATTCTACTATCACTCATATCTTGTATTTAGCTCTATTAAAATTATATTTTAATAGTCGATAAATTGGTTAATTATCATTTTTTATCTCTCATTTCAATTTTATTTTTGTGTATCATTTATATCAATATTCACCTCTAGTTTCAACTTATAAACTTGTTTCAATGCTGAAATTTTGTCACATTAATTATTATAATATTTACTTTTACCTATTTCATGTGATTAATATAATTTCAACAACACAAAAATAAAATAAAATATACCATTTAACATAAAAATGGGGACTAACCGCTACATATTCTTTTTATTTACAACATATTTTATTTGTATTAAACACCTTGTATAGCTTATAAGAATATTGCCATAGGTTATATTTGATTAACCAACCAAAGAAAAATACTATATTAACACCTCTAAAATAATCTATAACTAAATTTTATACAAGAAAATAATTATTTATATGGATCAAACATGTATATTTATAATGTACATGTATCTATCTTTAAAATGTGAAAATGGTAACGTATATATACATAAATTTTTATTTTAAAATAATTTAAAAAAATAATAATAATTTATAAAAAAATTAGATTTAAATTTAAAGTTGACAAATCAAATCAATTTAAAAATATTTTTAATTCACTAAATAAAAGATAATAATAATGATATAATTATTAAAAAATAATGTTTAAAATTTATTTTTCTTGTTAAAAATTGAAATAAATGTTAAGTAAATAAAAATAATGAAACAATACAGTTAAATAATAGTGATGGAAGCGTGAGGGAAATTTAATAGCCCTATTTATATAAATGTGAATTATAAAATGGAAGGATGGGATTCTTGATCAATATTTATTTTGGCATTTCATGCCAAAGGTTTCGGGGGATGTTCTTTTGAAGAATATTTTTTTGCAGAAGAAGTTATTCTCATAAAAGATTTTGTTTCAGTCGGTTGAGAGAATCTCTTACCTTCTCGTCATACAACAACAAAATTTAGCCTTGAGGTGAATGTCTTGTGTAAAATTAGAGGAAGAAGATCGGAGGTAAAAATGTTGAGAGAAAGTAGAAAAATTGATTAAATATGGCACCGAATAGATGATGGAGGATATTCTTTCTCGATGAGGAAGAAGATTGGCTTTTATCGAAGGTTTATTTTTTCTTTTGAGATAGTTATTTGGTTTTTTAGCATGTGTTTTTCTTTTTTTACTCCTATTTAATTTTTTATTCATTGTATGTTTGATTCTCTATTGTTGTTAGATCGTTGTATCACTATTCTCCTAGTCTATCTAGTGCCTTGAAATTTTGTAGCTATTATTTTTTGTATCAATCCTTTATTCTTGTTGTATTTTTCTTTTGTTTAAAGAACTTGGCCCTTAGTTTATTCTCCAAATCCGATTTTTACTCTGATCAAAAGCTTTGTTCTAGGGTAGGGCCCCTTTTCGAAACCCTTCTTTTATGAATATTTAAATAAAAACTTGTATAGTAAAAACATATGAAAAAAGTTTTAATTTATGTCTACTCAAAGACAATATTTCTTCTAAATTAAGATTTCATATTAATGGAATTTCTATTACATAATTTTAGGTGATTTGTATATTTTAAATAAATTTAATAATGAACATATGCGAACTACAAAAATATTGTTAATAATAAATTATATATAATATTAGAATACTTCAATATTATATATATCATATAAAAAATAAAATAATACATGAAAATTATATAACCAAAAAATCGGTTCAAACTCTTCCTTGGAAAACAAATCTAAATTCAAAACGGATGAAACGCAGGAACAAAAATAAGACGGCTTCCGCTTGACCACTCCTCCCTCGATGCTGCATTTCCGTGACCATAAATTATATATAAATAATGTTTCCTAAAATGGGTAATCAAACATGAAGGATTATAAAAAGATTTTAATGTATTGAGATACTTGAATGTCAATATTGAAGACCGTCATAATCACATAATTGAATTGAAAAATATTGTTAATTTAAGAACCCAAAAAAACACGAGTTGAATGTCCAAGATTTAGTTTACTTGTCAAAGCATACATCATTTGCAAATTTAAAATACAAATTGCTGCCAACACGTTTTTATTTATTTATTGGTAAGAAATGGAATGTTTACTTGTCTTTAAATGAAATTTACCGATACATTTAGTGTCGTCTAAAATTTATGTTAAATTTTACATTTTTAATTTTTAAGTGATAAAAATTGTATTATATAAATTTGATATTAGAGTGGAATTTTAAAATTACATGTGTGTGTTTTTTAATAGGAATAAATATTATGTGTTATGTACATCTCAAAATATAAATATGTTAATGTTTTTATTTGGAAGAAAATATAGTACATAAGTGTATCAAGTTTTTGCTTGAGAAAAAAATAGATAATCTTCACTACATTTTTAATATCTTCAAAAAAACAATCATGTGTATTATTTGTAAGATAGTAAATAAAAGTAATAATTTTTAATTTAATAATATGTAATCATGAAACCTTGTTCACATGGGCTTCGAGGTTTATCTATATATGCACAAATATAAAATACTTTAAATAAGAAAAGAGCATGTAATATACACAAAATAGAAATATGTCCTTTATGGAAAACATGCAATCTATGAAGCTCTATAATAAGATGCCACGAATAGGAAACATTTGAGATGTTTATAAGCATAAGGATTACATGCCCTTCATGCAAAAAATGTAATCAATAAAGAAACTAAGATAGAAATCTTCAATATGAATAGGTTAGTAGAAAATATTTCAAAGCAAAACATATACATGGAATATTTCCCCCAATACATGCATGATATAAATCATGGCAATGTAGGCAAATAAATAATGTTAGGTGTGAAGTCACTATTCACAATCACCATTCATGGCCACTATTCATAGTGATATAGCATGTTGGTGATGTGGATGGTTAGTGATGTGGTTAGTTGGTGATGTGGCATGACCCAAGGTGGGCAGCATGGCCCAGAGAGCATCTTTTATGTTGAAAAAATAAAGAGAGAGAAATGAGGTACATTTCTACACTTAATCACATGGGTTGGTTTTTGTGGATGCATGTGAGGACATGATGATAATGTATCTCATGATTCCACCTAAGCATGTGCTTGTGGGGTGTAGTTTGTCTGTGAGCTCTTGTTGCAAGAGGTTAAAAATTAAGAATCTTTTGACTCTGTGAATGCACATAAAAAAGTGGGGATCATGGACAACTATGTTAAATTGAGTTCACATGTGAAGCAGGGCATAACACTTTGGAGTGCACATAAAGTGGTCAAAGAGGCATAATGAAATGCCATTAAAGGTTTCACTTGACACATGGTGAAAATAGGGTTCTCTATTTATGAATTTTCGCACCCTGATTCCTCTTTAAGCAAACTTATATGATTATTCATGGATATTTATAGTTAAAATTTGATTTGATATTTATTAACTAAGTTTTAAAATATATGTTATTATGGGAAAGTTGGATATTGCTTAAGTTACATGATTATATTTATATGACATAGTTCTAGTGTATATGTTTATATTATGATCACATTAGTTTGTTATTTTAGCTATGTTTTATGATAAATATATATTATGATATTATGGTCTAACTACATGTTTGTTGTAAGATTGACACAAGAGAAATCATCCTTCAGAGCATGACAGAGGGAGAGCATCATAGGAGAGGGTAACATAGATAGAGTTGTTTGGGGATAATAGAGAAACTAGCTAGAACTCTGCACACACCACATTACCTAGCACATGTTAGATGCATAATGGAATGGTTAGCATACTTTTTTTTATGCCATTTGCATTAGATGGTCATTTAAACATGGTTTGATATCATATTTTGATAGTTTTATGTAATTCATCTCGCGTGATTTGCATATGTGTTCATTAAATACTTTTAGAAATATAATTTGTGTAACTAGTACAAATTTGAAGTTATTGACTAATGGATTTATCATTAAATCATTTTCTCATTTGAAGTGCTAATTTAATTAGCGAATATATATTGATTATTTTAATTAGTACAAAATATGATAATTGACATTTAAAAGGAAAAAGAAAAGAAAAAAGAGAAGGAATTTTTAAAATAAGCAAAAAGGGAAGCAAATAAAAAAAGAACAATAATAAATAAAGAGAAATGGAAGGTTTAAATTTAGGAAAAATAAAAGAAATAAATAGAATAATAATAATAATAATAAGTAAATAAAAATAAAAAAATCTAAAGGAAAAAATCTAAAAAGAGAAAAGCTACGCCCTTTCCCATAAGAGTCCAAAATAAAAATAAAAAGAAAAAATTATATTTATATAGAGAATAGTGAGGTGCAACATACAGAGCAAAAGAAGGTAGTTTAGTGGAAGAGAGATTGGAAAAGGAGAAAATAAGAAGAAGAATAAGAGGGAAGCGAAGTACAATAGGGCATTCCCAATCAGGTAGGCAATGTATTTAAATTTTGTATATTTATTTGGATTGTATACATATGTGTATGTTTGAATCTGTAATCACATATATGCCATTTATATATATAAATATGTTTAGGAACTGTATAAATAAATATCTTAATACTAATGTGTGTGTGTGTGTGTGTGTGTGTGTGTGTGTGTGTGTGTGTGTGTGTGTGTGTGTGTGTGTGAACAAAGGAAAATAGGGATCGAACCAAATGTTAAAATGTACTCAAACTTATACGGTAGTTTTTATGTGAATAAAGAACTAGATATTTGTTGAATCTATATAAATACTTGTAGTTATTTATGTAGTTTTCAATAGTATATAATTAACTATATATATTTTAACTGAGTTATTTGAGACCTACAGGCCCTGGGTATGAAGGATATACAGTGACTAAAGTGATAAACATATATAATATGTTAAGATTGTTGGAAACCAGCACAATAATCCTTATAATACTATTTTATTATGAATTGGATGGATTATGGATAGAGATAAACTATATATATTATGTTTAATATTCTATTTGGATTATGATATTAACTACAAAATACATTGTGTACATATATTGTGATTTCTCCTTAGTAGAATATACAAGAGATAATCCACCACAATTCACTACCAAGGTTAATACCACTAATGCATTAATATAGACTAATATTATGTTAATACATATACATATCGCTCCATATATCCCCATTAAGGAGAACTAAAAACTACTTAATTGATGTTTTGTGGAAATTAACATTCTATCATGCTTTTAATAATACTTTATTTAAATCAATTAAACATCCAGGTATACTTACACCAATCAGTCTTGTTCCTTTAACACTTCAAAAAAATGTGGAATCTGTAACTTTGATAGAAGTCTTATTATAAAAATTACTAATCCATAATTCTCTACCTTTTTGCATTCATTCCTATCAAGGCATTGCAGGTGAAACATCTATATGATATATGGGTAAAAATTAGCGAACACTATACCAGTTGGGCATGGTCTTGGAATACCATTTATGGTAGATGGAGAAACTAAGGATATCCTGAGTATTTAAAAATTATGTATACAATATAGCATGAAGTGAGAGATATAATACAACTTCATAATAAAATAATATGTGATACTCTTAAGTGTTGAGTTGTATTAGTTATACTACATAGATGTGATACTAGTTACATATTTCATATTATTTAAGTGTAATACTCTTATGTATAGTGATATTTGTTTTATAAATCCTATGATATTTAAGATTCAAATTACACTAATATGATGTAGAATATGATATGATTATTTAATAAAAGCTACAATGTTGAATGCAAGAGTATTTAAGATACTATGGATTATCATTATTTTAGAATGATCTTATGGATACTTATTTGATATTCAAATTATACAAGAGAATAAAATTATGAAAACCTAGTATAATCTTATGTATCTGAGGTAATAAAATTGATGAGTTATATAGTAAGAATAATGGTAAACCATAATAAATAGGATATCTACTAATGAAGTAATAATATACATATATAGGACATAAGGAATATCCTATATATAGATGAAGTATATTCATAGATTTGAATATCAACAATAATATGGAATATCCATAATATCAATCTAATAATGTCATTTATACCTGATAAAGTATAATCAATAGTAGATTGGGGATACTAGTCACAACTTTGAAATAGATATCCATGAACTAGACTAATTGAGTCATAACATAACAAATTACTAATTTAGTTTGTTGAGCTACAGGTCATATGTGAGATATCTTGATAATTAGGTTAATTACATCCTCATGACCAACTATTATTGTGGAGGATCTTGCTCATGTGGTTTTGACTTGAGTTGTTAATAAAGATTATGTTCATATAACATATAACTAAGATTATGAGATGATTGGGTCTTGACCTTATTTTGACTGGTTATGGTATTTAGTAGATGTGTTGAGAACACTAAACTATGATAATATGGATTAGTATTATTATTATTTTGACTAGCCATGATTATCATAGGGTGCATTATTTTGACTGGCTATGGTACATATAGTAATTAGAAACTACAGTTAGATGTATATTTTACCTAGGTGGTATAAACTATAGTTATTATTTTTATTATTTATGTGATAGATAATATTGTGACATTCATTCTTAAGTTTGGTGGAATATATGTATGCATTTAGATTATTCAAGTACTTAACATGATTTTTGATTGCTAATAGGATGTAGTCTATACGAATCTATTGGTTACACTATGTTAACTAAATCTTGCACTTTTGATAGTAAGTAGTAAGATGGACTTCACTAGCTTACTAGCATCATAATGTTAGATAAAGATAATCTGATCAAGTGGTGTGTATGAACTCGATTCATCTTTAGACATTAACTATTAAAACTTTTGACCAAAATAATATTAAATGAGACATTATCATTTTATGAGTATGATTTACATATTTTTGCAATATCTTGAGTATAATGAGTTTCTTTATGATACACTACATGTTTAGTTTTAAAAATCATACAACACATGATTACTAATTTATCTTTCTAGATTCTTGCACCATCGCTATCTAATCATCTATTAAGGGAGGGTCATTCTCTGATGGGATTAGTGTGGAGGATCATTGGTTCATTTTTGGTATGGAAAAATGTTCATATGATACTCTCCCTCCTCAGAGCAATAATTACTTGGAGATGACACTTGAGATTGCCACAAATACTAGAGTTTGGGTAACTTATGCTCTAAGAAGCCATGTATATTATATATGTATGTTATATTGTATTTATTATTAAAATATTATCATGATGAGATGTAATTACTTATTTATTATAAATTGATAGTAATGGTTGTATGGTTGTACCAACCATGTCTAGATATCTGTAATTACTTTCTATATTCAGTTATGATATGTTTCTTATGGTGATAGTGATCAATGATGTATGATGTATTATGTTTCATTTACAATTATCATACCTAGATTATTTTATATGATCACTAATTATATTCTTGTGGTGTAATCTATTTAAAGTATATATGTTTTTTAAATTAAAAAAATCACATATTTTTAGATAGATCTTAATGGGGATGTTACATGTAGTATCAAAGCTACAACTCGAACTCTAAGAACTAATGATTCCACTAAAATTTTTATATCAATTTATTACCAAAAAAGAGAATGGTGAAAGCTAGAGTATCTAAAGAAGGTTCATCAAATGTCAATGATAGTAACCCTAAGTTTGATCCTAGTCGATTTGCCACTGAGCAATAAACAAAGATGGATCATATTATCATATCCACAAATGAGACAAGATATCAAATTATAGTCTTAGAGTAGGTAGTTCATGATCACAAAAAGGATGAACATCAAGATGTACCTGAAGAACATCTTACGGAGTAGAAAAATGCTTGGGATATGAGACCTTAGGTAACTATGGAGTTGACTAGAAACATGAAAATTTTGAACCCACCTAAGTTTCATGCAACTATTCTAGGTGTTAGAGTTAAATTATAGCTAACTAAGATGGATAAGTATTTGGAAATTTAAAATTAAACTAGGAAAACTAAAAGAGTATCGGGAGCATACCAGTTAGATGGTGAGATAAATATGTGATGGGCCAAAAAGAGGTTGGAAATTAATCTTAACTTAACCACCACTATTTGGGATCAGTTTATGACTTTAATTAGATCAATGTGGCTTCCACAACTTTATTTTTGTTAGAAGCTCATAGATTTATAGAATTTGAAATAGGAAAACTTATCAATGAATGAGTATTAGGACTAGTTCACCAAATTTTTGAATTGCATACATTGATAGCAAGGAGATGAGAGGTTCAGGATCAGAAAGTTTATCATGGGATTGAGAACCTAGATTGATGGAGAGGTATATGTTCATGAACCTTCTACCATGGATTAGGTCTTCAAGAAAGTATTCAAATAAGAACAAAAGTTGAAGTCTCTTTCATAGGCCAGAGATAAGTTCAAGAAAAAGTTTAGAAATTCTAAGTCACCTTGGAAAAAAGAAGAATTGGAAATAGAGGAGTGAAGACTCCAAGAAGCAATTTAAAAACTAGAATGCTAAATTCAATAATAATTTAGGTAAAAGAAAAATTGGAAATGGTTCCAAAAGAATTTTTATGAGAAGATAATAGATAGACAAGAAAGGACCACCTGGATGTTGTTTTATTTGTAGAGATGACCATTATCCTCATGACTGCACTTAGGACAAGTCAAAGAACAAAGGTCATATTCCTCAACAGGTCAGTTTTCAACAATGTATTCATGTAGTATTTGATAATAATCATGTAAAATTTTAAGCATTACCTATAGAGCTATCAGGTACTTTGTTTAAACATTCAATTTCTATTTTGATAGATATAGGGGTTACAGAATGTTTTATAGCTCCTAGAATGATTATTAAGTTATTTAGAAGAGTTATAGTAATTACAAATTCATGGTCAGTATAGTATGAGAATAATTTAAAATTTATAGTTGACAAGTGTTTAGTTGAAGCAGAGATTAGGTTGCCTAAACTCATAATAGTAGTGGATTTATATGTAGCACTACTAGGTTCATATTATGTGATCTTAAGAGTCAATCAACTTACGAAATACAAGGCCAAGGTTGACTACTACTTGAAGAATGTTGAATGTCTTGAAGATTTTGAAAATCAAACACAAATTCAAGGTGAGAAAAGAGAGTTAAATATTTGGTAAATTTATAAAATGCAACTCAAAAGGGATAAAATTAAAGGTGGAAAGAATTTATCTACAAGATAAATGACGTGAAGGAACCTAAGGAACCATCTCTCGAAGATTACCTATTTCTTAGAGATTTCATGATGTGTTTTTAAAACAATTACTAGGAATACCTCCTAAACATGAGTTAAATTTATCTATCAATATCAAACCTAGTTTAAAACCACAGTCTAAGGCACCATACATGATGACAACCACTGAGTTGCTTGAATTGAAGGGTCAATTTTAAGAATTGTTGGCAAAGGGGTTGATCAGATCTAGCGTGTCACTATGGGGTGCACCCGTTGTCTCTATCAAGAAGAAGGATGGTACTCTTTGACTTTACATTGATTATAAAATGTTACAAGGCAACTATCAAAAATAGGTATCTGCTACCTCATATAGATGATATTTTAGATCAAATATGAGGAGTAATGGTATTTTTTAAGACTGATTTTAGAGTAGAATACCATTATCTGAGGATAATGAATGAGGATATTTTGAATATAACAATTTAAACTCACTACAGGCACTACGATTTCATAGTGTTACTATTTGGGTTGACTAATGCTCTAATAGCATTCATGAATCTCATGAACAGTGTGTTAAGAGATTAACTTTATCATTCTACTTTGGTCTTTCTTGATGACATTTTTATATAATCGAATAATGAAGATGAGCACTTTTAGCATATATAACTAGTTCTACAATGGTTACACAAGCATAATCTATATGGCAAGTTGTCTAAGTGCACATTTTTCTAAAAGAGACTATAATATCTGATACATTATCTATACAGATAGTATCTCAGTAAATCCAAAAAAAATAAGATCCATTATGGAATGGTCGGTGCCAAGGAATGTGCATGAGGTAAAAAGTTTCATGAGATTAGTAGGCTATTATAGGAAGTTCATTCTAAATTTTTCCAAGATAGTTAATCCAATTACTTTTTGACATAAGTACACAAAGTTGGTGGATAAAAAGTGACTTACCCATAGACATCATTTATCTAAGATTTTGTAGATAGTTTGAGATATCTACACTTTAAATTTTAAGATGTGTAATAACATGAAATATAGAATTTTGAGTCTAGTTTTAAAAACACTATTTAAAAAAAAAAATAGTTAAGTATAACTAGGTCAAACATCTAAAATTTAAAGAACTCATATTTTTTTAAGAAAATAGAGTAGATAAACGGTTATGTGGCACACCATTTTTTTAGCAACATTTAATATTATTTGAAACCCTTTGAAAAACATTTAGATAAAATCGTCTAGTTTTTTACCTATATTTTTTTATATTTTTTCAATGAATACTTTTTTATGAATTTTACAAGTAAATCGATGCTAAAAACTAACAAAAAATGAATAGTTGTCCATGTAACATGCCTACCTACCTCAAAAAAAGAAAATCAATTTTTTTTAATGTGTATAGAATTAGGTTTAGTTTTTTACCATATACCTTATTTTTCACCTAGATCAATTAAATACAAATTAAATGAACATGTATAGGCATGTATGTTTACGAGATGTAGTAGACTTAAAAAGGTATAGTTAAAAATCAACATAGTTTGAAACCTTAAATTAATCCAAAATTTATAAAAATCATATTTTTTGAAATATGAGAGCATGCTCATCATGATGGTATTAAGATTTTGAATTTTCATGTTGAAATTCATAGTGTATTTGGTGATAAAAGTTAGATTTTATCATTTTTTATCATAACTCTCAGACTCGGTTGTAGATTGACAGGTCCAAGCCTTAGGCTAGGGGGTCCAAGCCATTCATGAGCTAAAAGGCATAAGATTTGAATTCAAATTCAAATAGTGTGATCATGTTAATGTATAATATGATCATATTAATAGATAATGCGATCACACTATTATAAAACTAATAATGTGATCACATTACTATTGTTTTACAAATTAAAGTAGTGCACATGTAGATGGAGCGAATGTTGTTTAATAGATAAATCATAAAGTTAAATTTATATTGTTAGAATTATTTCCTTATCCTTTAATAAATTAGGATTACTCTACATCTGATTGCAACAACCCCACTGGGGTCCAACTAGAATTATGTCATTTTTTTTAATTAAACACATTTACAAAAGATAGATTATACCAAAAGAATCTACAAAGACCATAATAAATACTAAAGTTGTGATAAACGCAACAAGCATAAAACATATCATATAATTTATCTCTAATATCATCATAATGTAGACATAAAAAGTAACTATATTAACTCAACCACAGTTGATACACCACTATCAATATACAATAATAAGTAATTATAATTTTCATGATAATATTCAGTAATAAGTATAATAAAATGCAATGTACATATAAGATACATGGTTCTCCTAGAGCATAGTTTTTGAACTTAAGTATCTGTGGTAATCTCAAGTGTCATCATGATAAGTAGTACTACTATGGGCAGAGAAAGCATTATCAAAAAATTATTCCACACCAACCACAGATCAATGATTCCCCAAACTAATCGCATAAGGAAATGGCCCTCCCTTCATGGATGAGTAGAGAGTGATGGCACAAAAATTTAGAGAGACAAGAAAGTACCTGTTTATTGTATAATTTTTAACTAAACATGTAGTGTATCATAAAAACTATTATATTGCAAGATATCACACAAACATGTAAATCATACTCATAAAATGATAATGTCTCACTAAACATACTTTAGCTAAAGTTTTATGAATAATATATAATAACGATGTATAGATCAATCAAATTCATACACACCACTTGATCATATTGCCTTTATCTGTCATTATCATACCAATAAGCTAGTGAAATCTATCTCACTCTTTACTCTGTATCGACAATGCAGATTGGTCAAATATAATTCAACCATAAGATTTATTTAATCTACACAAAAATTATTATTTCCACACACATTTACTATTCTTCTTATCGAGTTCTTTTAAAATCCTCTTATGATAAGTTAGCTAATTTAGTCAAAATTTTCCACTAAGCTATTTCTAAGTAAACTAGAGGTTTTCATAGAGTGCCATGGAAAGTTTGTTTCCTAGTGGTATGAGTATCATTGATATTTAAAGACAAACTTCCACCTTATGTACTAAGTGAGTTTTTGGGATATTGAACTCCTAAACATGGATCATATTTCTAACACACTACATCTCTACATGTTCTCCCTATGGAAAGAAGTGTTAGAAAAAATATAGTGTTTTATATTCTACTCATGTGACCTTTTCCATAGTAAAAATAGAGTATAGTATTTTATTGCAAAAATAATATGTATTTTTTTTTAAGTTTTCAATCTTTATCAGAAGTGGGTTGGGCATTTGTTTAGATCTAGCCTTTCTTTTAATGACCAAAATTTATAGTGGTTATCCATCATGTCCAATAACTAGATTCTAATTACCAAAATTCTAACACTAAAATCCATTCTGCTCTTTAAAAATTAAATCTTTATAGTTAGAGATGTTGTCTCTTCCAAAAATTTGATTCCTTAGCCTCCATTTTAGAGGAAATATTATACTTTAGCTTCATACTTGCCTTCCATTATGTATATTCAAAACTTATTCCTACTAATATGATCTATAAACTTAGTCTATAACCTCAAGATAGTGGAAATATTGGTGGTGGAATCGTGATACTAATTTTATGAATTAATCTTCAACATTACTTTATCAAATTATGAGCCTTTTTTGTCAAAGATTTAAAAATTAATAGTTGGTAGAATTTCAAATATTCTCCTCAAATGTGGATTTTCCATCTCAACTTGATATGGAATTCTAAGATTGGGCATAAGCTCAATCATTTTATTTAGTGCCTACTCTACTAGTGTTTACCGCTAGGGGAAAGATTCAAACATGTTGGGATTCTTAATCCCAAGTGTCATGTGTGATCTATACCCAAGATGTTTAAAAACTTATTCTAGATTTTTCATCATGTTTACAAAGCTTGGAAATGGATTCACAATTTAGTTTAGCCTTGACACCCAAAGCCGCTTAATTTAAGGATACTTCTCAATGACCAACATAAATAGTATTTTTGTGGAATTTTTTCAGAGCTATTATACTTTTTAATCATTTGAAAGATAGGAAATATACCATATAAAATAATGAATATATTTTTTAGACATTTTTAGTTAACAATAAAGTAGTTGTTATCTTGTTTGCTTATTTTCACATCAAGACAAAAATATTGAAATATGCTATGGAGTATTAACCTGTCTAGCAGGTTCTCAACCATTGGGGAAGTAAACTTCAACCATGCATAGGGTTCCTATGAATTTTTACTTTTAAGGATATCCTCCATTAGTCCCCAAATGGTGGCTCTCATTTTCTTCCCCTACCTAATCCTTAACACGGATGTGGAGTGCTTCATTGCATGGAAAAGTCTATACTAAGTATCTCATTAACCTTTCTTGGTGTAGAGTGATGATTAGATGGGTCTTATTATTTCTTTTCCTCCTAGGTAGATAATTATTAATGAACCCAAAAACTAACAAGAATAATAAAATTACCAATAAACTAAGAGCTTGAAACAATACTCAAAATTGATTCGTATTGATTGCTTAAAATAATTACAAACCCAAACCATTCTTAAATAAGCCTAAAACTCATAAATTAGAGTCTACATTAAAAATTTGAGATAAATTAAAATAAATAAAAAATGCCTATTTTAATAGTAGTTATTTATAGTTATGTTACACATGCAAGCACGCACGACTCTAAATTTTTTCAAAAATAACCTAAATACTAAAATCAGACTATGGAATGAAATTCAACTAGAGTTGTTGTTTGGTTCTAAAAATATAAAATATCTAAATTTTAAAAAATTTCAAAAAAATCATTAAAAGCTAATTTTGGACCCTCAGATGATCACGTTTGGTCTCAAAAAAATATCAAAATCAAATCTAAGTGGATAGAGTGGATTAGGGCATAATTGAACTCTTTGATATGGTCAATTTGACATGTGGAAGACCTCAAACAAAGTTACGAGTCAAAATTTATGGCCTCCAGAAGGTTCACTTATTTTTTCTACATCATTCTCCTCTAGTTGAAAAGAACTCATCAACTACAAGTTGCCCTGATTATACTGTTGGTATTTTTCCTTGTCAATTTTCTTCAGCTCCCATTATATAATTCAAGTGTTATTTCTTGATACAATCCTTCCTACTACACCAAATACCTGTTATAATTATCTTGCCTTGTGATCACTGTCTTCATATCCAAAAATTGCACTATTTTATTATTCTTCTTTGGCACTTCTTGCTCCCAATTAAATTCTTCATCTTCACCATCTTTTCCACGGAATTTATATAAATCTGAAACATTAATACTAGAGATATATCAAATTTCTATGGTAAACTCACCTCATATGCGTTATCATTGATTTTCTTCACAATTTTGCATGGCATAATTTTTTGGTACTTCAAATTATTGTTTGTGCCTTTTGAAAATATTTCTTTCCTCAAGTAAATGATTACCAACTCTCCTTCTTCAAATACCTTGGATCTTCTTCTGACATCCATTGTTGATTTATATTTATTATTACTTTCTTACAACTTTCTTCTTACTCCTTGTAACTATTGCATATGCTCTACAAACACTTCTACATCATCACTAATTCAATTTGTAATTATAAATTGTACCAAATCTTAAATACCCATGAGATTTATTTCATAAACAATTTGAAAATGTGACTTTCTTGTTGATCTATTCACTAAATTGTTATATACAAACTCAGCTTGTGGTAAAACCAAGTCCCATTGCTTTGGATTCTCTCCCACTATGAATCTCAATAAATTTTTCAAGATCCTATTCAAAAAATTTGTCTATCCCTTTTTTTGTGGGTGATATGCACTACTGAATTGTAGATTAGTATCCATCTTCTTCCACAAAGTCCTTCAAAAATGACTTTAAAATTTCATGTCCCTATTTGAAGTAATAGTTTTTGGAACACCATGCAATCTCACAATATCCATAAAAAATAATTCTTCAACTCTAGTGGCATCATTGGTTTTCTTACATGCAATGAAATGAACCATTTTAGAAAATATATCTACAACAACAAAAATTGAATCGTTACCTCTTTTTGTGTTTGTCAATCCCAACATAAAGTTCATACTCAAATATGTCCATGGTCTTCTTAGAACTGGTAATGACATGTATAGTTCATTATTTTATGCATACCATTTAGCCACCTAACATATTCTACAACTTAAAACATACTTTGTCACATCTCTCTTCATCTTTGGCCAAAAATAATTTTCCTTGGCCAAAGTTATTGTCTTTGTCTTACCAAAATGTCTATCCAAACCACCAATATGTAATTCTCATACTATATTGTCTCGTAGAGACCCAATTGGAATGCATAATTATTTCCCTTTGAAGAGATAACCTTATTGTATAGGATACTCATAATGAATAGCATCTATCCCACCTATTCATAGATTTTTGCACTACTCAACTATCTTTCTAAAATATGTATCACTATCGTATGATTCTATAATATCTTTAAATCCAACTACTTCACTCACCAAATTAGTTAATAATGCTACCCTCCTACTAAATGCATCAGCTACCTGATTTTGTTTCCCTAATTTATGCTTCAATAGAAAAGTATACCCTTGCAAGAAAGAAACACACTTTACATACCTACTATTCAACTTTTTTTGTGTATTCACATACTTTAAAGCCTCATGATATGTAAATAGTATAAACTCCTTATGTACTAGATAATGCCTCCAACGTCTTGATGCATGTACAATTACATAATTTTCAACATCATAAGTGGAATACTTTGTTCTTACCTCTTTCAAGTTTTAACTAAAATATGCTATTGGCTTGTCTTCTTGACTCAACACAACACTAATTCCCACAAATGAAGCATCACAATCAACCTCAAACAATTTTTTAAAATTTGGTAATGCTAAAATTGACCTTTCTATAATCTGCTTCAAAATTTCAAAGCTTTCTGTGGCTTCTCTAGTCCATGCAAATTCCTTCCCTCTCATGCAATCTGTTATTGGTTCCATAATACTACTAAAAATTTTAATAAATTTTCTTCAAAAGTTGCTAAATAATGGAAACTTCTTATCTCTATAATGATTTTTGGAATACGCCACTCAACAATTGCCTTTATCTTTTCTTCATATATTTTCACACCATCTACTAAAACTATAAATCTCAAAAATACCAAACTATTCTGCATAAACCTGCACTTCTTCAAATTTGGATACAACTTTTTTTTTAACAAATCCATTACCATTATCAAATGTTGTAAGTGTTCTATTTTATTCATACTAGATATTAAAATATCATCAAAATAAATAACCACAAACTTACCAATATATTCTCTTAGTACTATATTCATCACCCTCATAAATGTGCTAGGTGTATTAGATAATCTGAATGGCATCACCATCCACTCATATAAGCCATCCCTAGTCTTGAATGCAATTTTCCACTCATCTCCTTCACGAATTTATAACTGATAATAGCCACTCCTTAGATCAATTTTGGTAAAATATTTTGCTCCTACAAGCACATCCATCATATCATCTAAATAAAATATAAGAAACCTATATTTTATTATAATTTTATTAATTACTCTACAATCCACACACATTATCCATCCTTTTTTTTTTTTAGATCTAGTAATGCTAGTGTTGGACATGAACTCATACTCTCTTTTATCACTTTCTTCCCTAGCAATTTAGTAATCGATTTATTTAATTATGCATGTTTTGTTGGACTCATCCTATAAGTTGTTTGATTGGATAGAGTTGATCTTAGAATCAAATAAATGTGATGATGAATATCTCTCTTTAGTGGTAAACCATCTGAAAAGTTATTAGGCATAACATCTGCATATTCTTTCAACACTCTTACTGCTTCTATTGGTATTGGCACCATTTCTATTTCTTCATTATTTGTTATTAGTGCATAACAACCTGCAACCTTCAAATCTTGGATAAATTTTTTAGTACAAAGCATGATTTATGTCTTCTCTTCCTCTTTAAGAGGTAACAAAACTACCTTTGTACCACCTTTCCAAAAAAGGTATGTATTCTTTGCTCCATCATGAACTACTTTCTTGTCAAATTGCCACGGTCTCCCCAACAACACATGACATGCATCTATCATAAAAACATCACACCATATTTCATCATTATAAATATTTCCTATAGAAAACTTGATTAAGCACATTTTATCTATTGTAACTTCATTCCCTTTCTTAAACCATGAAATCCAATAAGGATTAGGATGTTTTTCACATTGCAGATTTAGTTTCTCAATTATTTCTTTAGAAACCATATTTTCATAACTACCACCATCTATAATTACTTTGCATACATTTCCACCTAAAGTACTTCTTGTTCAAAAAATATTTGATCGTATTTAAGCATCACCACCTTTTTTATTTTTCACTTGATCATTCCTTGCAGTGATCATGGTTCTTCTCATCATGAAATTCTCTCCAACATATGTTGGTACAACTTCAGTATTATGCTCTTCTATTTCAGCTTCAACTAGATTTACTCTTGGGCGATCTTCTTGCCTCCTTTCTTGATCTTGATAATTTGGACACTCAAATGCACTGTGCCCTTATTCTCCACATCTATAACAGATATAAGATCTATGTTGATTTAAAAACTATTCTCTAGTACCACCGTAACCTCATCCTCTCTAAAATCCTCTTCCTCTTTGTTGGTATTGAAACCCTTACATATTATCATCTTATCTTTCTGCACCACATGATGATTCACCTTTATTGGAATTAAATCTACCTCATGTGGTATTAAACCCACCTCGTCCCCTTATTGGTTTGGATCCACCTCTTCTTAGACTAATAGATGTCCTTATAAAATTTTATCTATTTTATTATTCTTCTTCCTTCAAAGCTAATTGATAAGCCTCATTCATGTTAAGTATTCTATGCATGCTTAATTCATCTTGAATATAAAATTTCAAACTATTTACATACCTTGTAGCCATATATTCTTCTATTTCATCATGTTCCACTTGTATGAAAAGTTTGTAAAATTCATTTGTATACTCTTGCATATTGTGATCTTTTTGTCTATAAATTGGTTAATTATCATTTTTTTATCTCTCATTTCAATTTTTGTTTTTTGTGTATCATTTATATCATTATTCACTTCTAATTTCAACTTATAAACTTGTTTCATTGCTAACATTTTATCACATTAATTATTAAAATATTTACTTTTACCTATTTCATGTGATTAATATAATTTCAACAACACAAAAATAAAATAAAATATACCGTTTAACCTAAAGATGAGGCCTAACCGCTACATATTCTTTTTTTTACAACTTATTTTATTTGTATTAAACACCTTGTATAGCTTATAAGAATATTTCCATAAGTTATATTTGATTAACCAACCAAAGAAAAGTACTATATTAACAGCGCTAAAATAATCTATAACCAAACTTTATACAAGAAAATAATTATTTATATGGATCAAACATGTATATTTGTAATGTACATGTATCTATCTTTAAAATGTGAAAATGGTAATGTATATATACATAAATTTTTATTTTAAAATAATTTTAAAAAATAAATTTTGTTTATAAAAAAAATAAATTTAAATTTAAAGTTGACAAATCAAATCAATTTAAAAATATTTTTAATTCACTAAATAAAAGATAATAATAATGATATAATTATTAAAAAATAATGTTTAAAAATTATTTTTCTTATTAAAAATCAAAATAAACTTTAAGTAAATAAAAATAATGAATCAATACAGTTAAATAATAGTGAGGGAAATTTAATATCCCTATTTATATAAATGTGAATTATAAAATGGAAGGATGGGATTCTTGATCAATATTTATTTTGGCATTTCATGCCAAAGGTTTCGGGGGATGCTCCTTTGAAGAATATTTTTTGCAGAAAAAGTTATTCTCATAAAAGATTTTGTTTTAGTCGGTTGAGAGAATCTCTTACCTTCTCGTCATATAACAACAAAATTTAGCCTTGAGGTGGATGTCTTGTGTAAAATTAGAGGAAGAAGATCGGAGGTAAAAATGTTGAGAGAAAGTAGAAAAATTGATTAAATATGGCACCGAATAGATGATGGAGGATATTCTTTTTCAATGAGGAAGAAGATTGGCTTTCATCGAAGGTTTATTTTTTGTTTTGAGATAGTTATTTGGTTTTTTAGCATGTGTTTTTCTTTTTTTTACTCCTATTTAATTTTTTATTCATTGTATGTTTGATTCTCTATTGTTGTTAGATCGTTGTATCACTATTCTCCTAGTCTATCTAGTGCCTTGAAATTTTGTAGCTATTATTTTTTGTATCAATCCTTTATTCTTGTATTTTTCTTTTGTTTAAAGAACTTGGCCCTTAGTTTATTCTCCAAATCCAATTTTTACTCCAATCAAAAGCTTTGTTTCAAGGTAGCGCCCCTTTTCGAAACCCTTCTTTTATGAATATTTAAAAAAAAACTTGGATAATAAAAACATATCAAAACATATGAAAAAAGTTTTAATTTATGTCTACTCAAAGACAATATTTCTTCTAAATTAAGATTTTATATTAATGGAATTTATATTACATAAGTTTAGGTGATTTGTATATTTTAAATGAATTTAATAGTGACAGTAGGCGAACTACAAAAATATTGTTAATAATAAATTATATATAATATTAGAACTTCAATATTATATATATCATATAAAAAATAAAATAATACATGAAAATTATATAACCAAAAAAATCGGTTCAAACTCTTCCTTGGAAAACAAATCTAAATTCAACAGGGATGAAACGCAGGAACAAAAATAAGACGGCTTCAGCTTGACCACTCCTCCCTCGATGCTGCATTTCCGTGACCATAAATTATATATAAATAATGTTTCCTAAAATGGGACCATAATGTTTCCATAAATTATATATAAATAATCAAACATGAAGGATTATAAAAAGATTTTAATGTATTGAGATACTTGAATGTCAATATTGAAGACCGTCATAATCGCATAATTGAATTGAAAAATATTGTTAATTTAAGAACCCAAAAAAACACGAGTTGAATGTCCAAGATTTAGTTTACTTGTCAAAGCATACATCATTTGCAAATTTAAAATACAAATTGCTGCCAACACGTTTTTATTTATTTATTGGTAAGAAATGTAATGTTTACTTGTCTTTAAATGAAGTTTACCGATACATTTAGTGTCGTCTAAAATTTATGTTAAATTTTACATTTATAATTTTTAAGTGATAAAAATTGTATTATATAAATTTGATATTAGAGTGGAATTATAAAATTACATGTGTGTGATTTTTAATAGGAACAAATATTATGTGTTATGTACATTTCAAAATATAAATATGTTATTGTTTTTATTTGGAAAAAATTATAATACAAAACTGTATCAAGCTTTCGCGTGAGAAAAAAATAGATAATTTTCACTACATTTTTAATATTTTCTAAAAAATAATCATGTGCATTATTTGTAAGATAGTAAATAAAAGTAATAATTTTTAATATAATAATATGTCATCATGAAACCTTGTTCATATAGGCTTCGAGGTTTATCTATATATGCATAAATATAAAATACTTTAAATAACAAAGAGTATGTAATATACACAAAATAGAAATATGCCCTTTATGGAAAACATGCAATCTATGAAGCTCTATAATAAGATGCCACGAATAGGAAACGTTTGAGATGTTTATAAGCATAAGGATTGCATGCCCTTCATGTGAAAAATGTAATCAATAAAGAAACTAAGATAGAAATCTTCAATATGAATAGGTTAGTAGAAAATATTTCAAAGCAAAACATATACATGGAATATTGCCCCCAATACATGCATGATATAAATCATGGCAATGTAGGCAAATAAATAATGTTAGGTGTGAAGTCACTATTCACAATCACCATTTATGGCCACTATTCATAGTGATATAACATGTTGGTGATGTGGATGGTTAGTGATGTGGTTGGTTGGTGATGTAGCATGGCCTAGGATGGGTTGCATGGTCCAGAGAGCATCTTTTATGTTGAAAAACTGAAGAGAGAGAAATGACGCACATTTCTACACTTAATCACATGGGTTTGTTTTTGTGGATGCATGTGAGGACATGATGATAATGGATCTCTTGATTCCACTTAAGCATGTGCTTTTGGGTCTTGTTGCAAGAGGTCAAAAGTCAAGAATCTTTTGACTCTATGAATGCACATAAAAAAGTGGGGGACATGGATCACTATGTTAGATTGAGGTTGCATATGAAGCAGGGAATAACACTTTGGAATGCACATAGAGTGGTAAAGGAGGAATAATGAAATGTCATTAAAGGTTTCACTTGACACATGGAGAAGACAGGGATCTTTATTCATGAATTTTTGCATCCTGATTCCTCATTAAGTAAACTTATATGATTATTCATGGATATTTATAGTTAAAATTTGATTTGATATTTATTAACTAAGTTTTAAAATATATGTTATTATGGGAAAGTTGGATATTGCTTAGGTTACATGATTATATTTATATGACATAGTTGTATTGTATATGTTTACATTATGATTATGTTAGTTTGTTATTTCAACTATATTTTATGATGAACATATATTATGATATTATGGTCTAACTCCCTATTTATTATAAGATTGACACAGGAGAAATTATACTTCAGAGTATGATAGAGGGAGAGCATCATAAGAGAGGGTAACATAGATAGAGTTGTTGGGGGATAATAGAGAAACCGGCTAGAACTCTACACACACCACATTACCTAGCACATGTTAGATGCATAATGGAATGGTTATCATACTTCTTTTTATGTCATTTGCATTAGATAGTCATTTAAATATGCTTTGATATCATAGTTTGATGGTTTTGTGGAATTCATATCGCGTGATTTGCATATGTGATCATTAAATACTTTTATAAATATGATTTGTGTACTAGTACAAATTTGAAGTTATTGACTAATAGATTTATCATTGAATCATTCTCATTTGAAGTGCTAACTTAATTAACGAATATATATTGATTATTTTAATTATTATAAAATATAATAATTGACATTTAAAAGGAAAAAAAAGAAAGAATTCTTAAAATAAGCAAAAAGAGAAGCAAATAAAAAAAGAACAATAATAAATAAAGAGAAATGGAAATTTTTAATTTAGGAAAAATAAAAGAAATAATAATAATAATAATAATAATAATAATAATAATAATAATAATAATAATAATAATAAAGTAAAATATCTAAAAAGAGAAAAGCTACACCCTTTCCCATAAGAGTCCAAAATAAAAATAAAAATAAAGGAATATATTTAGATAGAGAATAGTGAGGTGCAACATACAGAGCAAAAGTTGGATTTTATCATAACTCTCAGACTCGGTTGTAGATTGATATGTCCAAGCCTTAGGCTAGGGAATCCAAGCCATTTATGAGCTAAATGGCATAAGATTTGAATTCAAATTCAAATAGTGTGATCATGTTAATGTATAATGTGATCGTATTAATAGATAAGTTGATCACACTATTATAAAACTAATAACATGATCGCATTACTGTTCTTTTATAAATTAAACTAGTGCACATGTACATGGAGCGAATGTTGGTTAATAGATAACACATAAAGTTACATTTATATTGTTACATTTATTTCCTTATACTTTAAATTTATTTTAGTAAATATAATAAATTAGGATTACTCTAAATCTGATTGTAACAACCCCACTGGGGTCCAACTAGAATTACTTTATTTTTTTTAATTAAACACATTTACAAAAAATAGATTATACCACAAGAATCTACAAAGACCATAATAAATACTAAAGTTGTGATAAACACAAAAAATCATAAAACATCTCATATAATTGATCTCTAATATCATCATAATGTAGACATAGAAATTAACTATATTAAGTCAACCACAGTTGATACAAGTCTACAACCACCACTATCAATATACAATAATAAAAAATTACAATTCTCATGATAATATTTAGTAATAAGTATAATCAAATACAATGTACATATAAGATACATGGCTCTCCTAGAGCATAGTTTTTGAACTCAAGTATTTGTGGTGATCTCAAGTGTCATCGTGATAAGTAGTAATACTATGGGCAAAGAGACCATTATCCAAAAATTATTCCATACCAACCATAGATCAATGATTTCCCAAACTAATCACATCAAGAAATAGCCCTCCTTTCATGGATGAGTAGAGAGTGATGGCACAAAAAATTAGAGAGACAAGCAAGTACATGTTTATTGTATAATTTTTAAATAAACATATAGTATATCATAGAAACTATTATATTGCAAGATACCACACAAACATTTAAATAATACTTATAAAATGATATGTCTCACTAAACATACTTTAGCTAAAGTTTTATGAATAATAAATAATAACGATCTATAGATTAATAAAATTTATACACACCACTTTATCATATTGCCTTTATCTGTCATTGTCATACCAATAAGCTAGTGAAATCCATCTCACTCTTTACTCTATATTGACAATGCACATTGGTTGAATATAATTCAACGATAAGATTTATTTAATCTACACAAATATTATTATTTCCACACACATTTACTATTCTTCTTCTCGAGTTCCTTCAAAATCCTCTTATGATAAGTTAGCTAAGTTATTCAAAATTTTCCGGTAAGTTAATTCTAAGTAAACTAGAGGTTTTCATAGAGTGCCATGGAAAGTTTGTTTCCTAGTGGTCTGAGTATCATTGATATTTATAGACAAACTTCCACCTTATTTACTAAGTGAGTTTTTGGGATATTGAACTCCTAAACATGGATAATATTTCTAACACACTACTTCTCTACATGTTCTCACTATGGAAAGAATTCTTAGAAAAAATATAGGGTTTTATATTCTACTCATTTGACCTTTTCCATAGTCAAAATAGAGTACAATATTTTATTGCAAAAATAATCTAGATTTTTTTTTTAAGTTTTCAATCTTTATTGGAAGTCGGTTGGGCATTGGTTTAGATCTAGCCTTTCTTTTAATGACCAAAATTTATAGTGGTCACCCATCATGTCCAATAACGAGATTCTAATTACTAAAATTCTAACACTAAAATCCATTCTGCTCTTGAAAAATTGAATCTCTATAGTTAGAGATGTTGTCTCTTCCAAAAATTTGATTCCTTAGCCTCCCTTTTAGAGGAAATATAACACTTTAGCTCCAGACTTGCCTTCCATTATGTAGATTCAAAACTTATTCCTACTGTTATAATCCATAAACTTAGTCTATAACCTCGAGATTCATAGTGTAAATATTAGTGGTGGAATTGTGATAATAATTTTACAAATTAATCTTCAACGTTACTTTATCAAATTATGAGCCTTTTTTTTCAAAGATTTAAAAATTAATAGTTGGTAGAATTTCAAATATTCTCCTCAAATGTGGCTTTTCCACCTCAACTAGATATGGAATTCTAAGATTGGGCATAAGCTCACTCATTTTATTTAGTGCCTATGCTACTAGTGTTTACCACTAGGGGAAGGACTCAAACATGTTGGGATTCTTAATCCCAAGTGTCATGTGTGCTCTATACCCAAGATGTTTAAAAACTTATTCTAGATTTTTCATCATGTTTACAAAGCTTGGAAATGGATTCATAGTTTAGTTTAGCCTTGGCACCCAAAGCCATTAAATTTAAAGATACTTCTCAATGACCAACATAAATAGTATTCTTGTGGAATTTTTTTAGAGCTATTATACATTCTAATCATTATAAAGATAGGAAATATACCATATAAAATATTGAATATATTTTTTAGACATTTTTAGTTAACAATAAAGTAGTTGTTATCTTTTTTGCTTATTTTCACATCCAGACACAAACATTAAAATATGCTATGGAGTATTAACATGTCTAACAAGTTCTCAACCATTGGGGAAGTGCACTTCAACCATGTATAGGGTTCCTATGAATTTTTCCTTTCAAGGATATCCTCCATTGGTCCCCAAATGGTGGCTCTCATTTTCTTCCCCTACCCAATCCTTAACAAGGATGTGGAGTGATTTATTGCATGGAAACGTCTATACTAAGTATCTCACTAACCTTTTTTGGTATAGAGTGATGATTAGATGGGTGTTATGATTTCTTTGCCTCCTAGGTAGATAATTATTAATGAACCCAAAACTAACAAGAATAAGAAAATTACCAATAAACTAAGATCTTGAAACAATACTTAGAATTGATTCGTATTGATTTCTTGAAATAATTACAAAGCCAAACCATGCTTAAATTAGCCTAAACTCATAAATTATAATTTACATTCAAAATTTGAGATAAATTAAAATCTAAAAGAATGTCTATTTTTAACAACCACTACTTAGAGTTAAGTTACACATGCAAGTGCACACAACTCTAAAAATTTCCAAAAATAACCTAAATACTAAAATTAGACTATGGGATGAAATTTAGCTAGAGTTGTTGTTTGGTTCTAAAAATATATAATATCTAAATTTAAAAAATTATCAAAAAAATCATTAAAAGCTAATTTTGGACCCTCAGATGATCACATTTGGCCTCTAAAAAATATCAAAATCAAATCTAAGTGGATAGAGTGGATTATGGAAGAATTAAACCTTTTGATATGGTCATTTTGACCTGTGAAAGACCTCAAACAAAGTTAAGAGTCAAAATTTATGGCCTCCAGAAGGTTGGCTTATTTTTTCTACATCATTCTCCTCTGGTTGAAAACATCTCAGCACCTACAAGTTTCCATGATTATACTACTACCATTTTTCCTTATCAGTTTTCTTCAGCTCCAATTCTATAATATAAGTTTTATCTTCTTGCTACAATCCTTTTCACTACATCAAATACCTATTATAATTCCCCTGCCTTGTGCTCACTGTCTTCATATCCAAAACATGCCCTATTTTTTTCCTTCTTCTTTGGAACTTGTTTCTCCCAATTCAATTATTCATCTTCACCATATTTTTCATGAAATTCATATAAATCTGAAACATTAAATACTAGATAATTTATCAAATTTTTGTGGTAAACTCACCTCATATGTGTTATCATTGATTTTCTTCACAATTCTGAATGACCCAATTTTTTTATACTTCAAATTATTGTATGTGCCTTTTGAAAATCTTTCTTTCCTCAAGTAAATGATTACCACCTCTCCTTCTTCTAATACCTTGGATCTTCTTCTGACATCTGTTGTTAATTTATATTTATCATTACTTTCTTGCAACTTTATTCTTACTCCTTTTAACTGTTGCATATGCTCTACAAACACTTCTGCATCATCACTAATTCAATCTATAATTAGAAATTATACCAAATCTTAGATACCCATAATATTTCTCCCATAAATAATTTGAAAAGGTGACTTTCATGTTGATCTATTCACTGAACTATTATATACAAACTCAGCTTGTGGTAAAGCCAAGTCCCATTGCTTTGGATTCTCTCCCACTATGCATCTCAATAAATTTCTAAAGCTCCTATTCACAAATTTTGTATATCCATTTTTTTGGGTGATATGCACTACTGAATTGTAGCTTAGTATCAATATTCTTCCACAAATTCCTCCAAAAATGACTTAAAATTCTAATTTCCCTATCAAAAGTAATAGTTTTTAGAACACTATGCAATATCACAATATCAATAAAAAATAATTCTCCAACTCTTGTGGCATCACTAGTTTTCTTACATGCAATGAAATGAACAATTTTAGAAAATCTATCTACAACAACAAAAACTGAATCATTAACTCTTTGTGTGTTTGGCAATCCCAACACAAATTTCATACTCAAATATGTCCATGGTCCTCTTGAAACTGGTAATGGCATGTATAGTTCAGTATTTTTTACATACCGTTTAGCCACCTGACATTTTCTACACCTTGAAAAATACTTTGTCACATCTCTCTTCATCTTTGACCAAAAAAAAATTTTCTTGACCAAAGCTATTGTCTTTGTCTTACCAAAATGTCTAGCCAAACCACCAATATGTAATTCTCTTATTATATTGTCTCGTAGAGACCCAATTGGAATTCATAATTATTTCCCTTTGAAGAGATAGCCTTCTTGTATAGGATACTCATAATGAATAGCATCTATCCCACATATTCATGTATTTTTGCACTGCTCAACTATCTTTCTAAAATATGGATCACTATCATATGATTCTTTAATATCTTTAAATCCAAATAATTCACTCACCATAGTAGTTAATAATGCTACCCTCCTGATTTTGTTTCCCTAATTTATGCTTCAATAGAAAAGTATACCCTTGCAAGAAAGAAACCCACTTTCCATGCCTACTATTCAACTCTTTTTGTGTATTCACATACTTCAAATCCTCATGACCTTTAAATAGTATAAACTCCTTAGGTAGTAGTTAATCTCTACAATGTCTTAATGTCAGTACATTTACATAAAGTTCAGCATTATAAGTGGAATACTTTGTTCTTACTTCATTCAATTTTTCACTGAAATATTATATTGGATTTCCTTCTTGAATCAACACAACACTAATTCCCACAAATGAAGCATCACAATCAACCTCAAACACTTTGTTAAAATTTGGTAATGTTAAAATTGACCTTTCTATAATCTTCTTCAAAATTTCAAAGCTTTATTTGGCTTCTCTAGTCTATGTAAATTCCTTCCCTCTCATGCAATCTGTTATTGGTGCCACAATATTACTAATTTTTCTAATAAATTTTCTTCAAAAAGTTGATAAATAATGGAAACTTCTTATCTCTTTAATGATTTTTGGAATACACCACTCAACAATTGCCTTTATCTTTTCTTCATCTATTTTCACACCATTTGCTAAAACTATAAATCTCAAAAATATCAAACTATTTTGCATAAACCTACACTTCTTCAAATTTGCATACAAGTTTTTTTTTTTAACAAATCCATTACCATTATAAAATGTTGTAATTGTTCTTTTTTAGTCCTATTGGATATCAAAATATTATCAAAATAAATAACCACAAACTTACCAATATATTCTCTTAGTATTGTATTCATCACCCTCATAAATATGTTAGGTGCATTAGATAATCTGAATGGCATCACCATCCACTCATATAAGCCATCCCTAGTCTTGAATGTAGTTTTCCACTCATCTCCTTCATGAATTTAAATATGATAATAGCCACTCCTTAGATCAATCTTGGTGAAATATTTGCTCCTACAAGCACATCTATCATATCATCTAAACGAGATATAGGAAACATATACTTTATTATAATTTTATTAATTACTCTACTATCCACACTCATTCTCCATCCTCCATATTTCTTTAGATTTAGCAATGCTACTATTGCACATGAACTCATACTCTCCTTTATCCTTTTCTTCCTTAGCAATTTAGTAACCTATTTATTTAATTATGCGTGTTCTGTTGGACTCATCCTATAATTTTTTTGATTGGATAGAGCTAATATTAGAATAAAAAAAATGTGATGATGAATATCTCTCTTTGGTGGTAAACTATTTGAAAAGTCGTTAGGGATAACATCTACATATTCTTTCAACACTTACTATTTCTATTGGTATTGGCACCATTTCTATTTTTTCATTATTTGTTATTAGTGAATAACAACCTGCAACCTTCAATCCTTGGATAAACTCTTTAGTACAAAGCATGATTTATGTCTTCTCTTCCTCTTTAAGAGGTAACAAAACTACCTTTATACCATCTTTCTAAAAAATGTATGTATTCTTTGCTCCATCATTAACTACTTTCCTATCAAATTATTATGGTCTCTCCAGTAACACATGACATGCATCTATCATAAAACCATCACACCATATTTCATCATTATAACTCTTTCCTATAGAAAACTTGATTAAGCACATTTTATCTCTTGTAACTTCATTCCCTTTATTAAACCATGAAATCTGATAAGGATTAGGATGCTTTTCACATTGCAAATTTAGTTTCTCAATCATTTCTTTAGCAACCATATTTTCATAACTACCACTATCAATAATTACTTTACATACCTTTCCACCCGAAGTACATCTTGTTTGAACAATATTTGATCATAGATAAGCATCACCACCTTCTTTATTTTTCACATGACCATTCCTTGGAGCGATCATGGTTCTTCTCATCATGAGATTCTCTCCAACAAATGTTTTTGCAACTTCAATATTATGTTCTTTTATTTTAGCTTCAACTAGATTTACTCTTGGGCGATCTTCTTGCCTTCTTTTTTGATCTTGATAATTTGGAAACTCAAATGTTGTGTGCCCTTCTTATCTACATCTGTAACAAATATAAGATCTGTGTTGATTCAAAAACAATCCTCTAGCACCACTATAACCTCATCCTCTCTAAAATCCTCTTACTATTTGTTGATATTAAAACTCTTGCCAATTATCATCTTGCCTTTCTGCACCACATGATGATTCACTTTTATTGGCATTAAAGTCACCTCTGGTGGTATTAAACCCACCTCATCCCCTTATTAGAGGGGATCCACCTCTTCTTCGACCAGTAGATGTCCTTCTAAAATTTTATCTATCTTGTTTTTCTTCTACCTTCAAAGCTAATTGATAATCCTCCTCCATGTTAAATATTCTATGCATGCTTAATTCATCTTGAATAAAAAATTTCAAACCATTTACATACCTTGAAACCATTTGTTCTTCTATTTCATCATGCTCCACTCATATGGAAATCTTGTAAAATTCATCTATATACTCTTATATATTGTGATATTTTTGCCTTAAATTTGAAAATCTTATGTATAGGGTTTCTGCAAAATCCACAGAAATAAATTTCTCCCTCAGCTTCTTCTCCATCTTTTTCCATGAATTAATCTTCTCTTTACCTTTCTTTGTCTCTCTTTCTGCAGGTGATCCCACTAAATCATTGCATGACCTTTCAATTTTGTGCATGAAAACTTTACCTTCTTATCTTCTCTCAAAGTATTCCACTCAAAGAACTTCTCCATGCTATTCATCTAGTCTATTAACTTCTATGGTTTTAAACTACCTCCATAATCTACAAAATCAACCTTGGTTCCTTCATTTTTTCCTTCTAAAGCCTGAACCATCCGCTCTTCCATCAATGGTGGCTACTCTTATTGTTCTTCTTCTTGCAAAAATTTTTCATTATGATCTGTCTCTTCCTCATCACCACCTTGTTTCCTTGCTTGACTGGTGATAACTTTTATTAATTATTGAACTCACCTCTATAGTTTTTGTATAGTTCGGTTCATCTGTGCCATACCTCCTCATCCTCTTACCATTATTCTCTCCTCCAAGATTTGAGCCTGGCTCTGATACCAAATAATGAACCCAAAAACTAATAAGAACAAGAAAATAACCAATATGCCAAGATCTTGAAAAAATACTCAGAATTATTTTGTATTGATTTCTTGAAATAATTACAAACCCAAAAAATGCTTAAACAAGCCTAAAATTAGAAATTAGAGTCTACATGCAAAATTCTAAAGAAAACTAAATCTAAAAAAAATTATTTTTAGCAGCTACTATTTATAGTAAGTTTCGCATGCAAGTGTACATGGCTCTAAAAAATTTTTGAAATAACCTAAATACTAAAATTAGACTATGGGATGAAATTCAACTAAAGTTGGCATCCAGTACTAAAAATATACAATATTTTAATTTTAAAAATTCTCAAAAAAATTATTAAAAGATAATTTTAGACATTCAGATAATCACATTTGGCCTCCAAAATATATTAAAATCAAATCTAATCGGATAGAGCAACTTAGGATAGAATCAAACTTTTTGATAGTCATTTTGGCGTGTAGAAGACCTCAAATGGAGTTACGAGTCAAAAGTTATGGCCTATGGAAGGTTGGCCTATTTTTTATACATCAATTATGTTAACTTTTCCCTGTCCAAAGATTGCTCAAGATGGGTGAATTGGCTTAGATCTTATTTTAGGATATCTTTCTTCTTGAATTATTTAGTGTCTCAAAGATGATCCATTATTTCCTATATATAAATATCACATTTACATTAATGTTTTGTTATATTTTTTTTGTATAACTATATTTAATCGATATTACTATTACTATTATAGTGACTTTACTATAATTTTAGCCAACACAACATTAAAATCATGAATATCAACTAAAAGTTTTTATTATAATTATATGTGTATGTATGTATATAAACATTTGAGAATTCAAATCTATAAATATTAAAAATTAACAATTAAATTATCACATCAACATCAATCACCTTTATAATCATTTTGTATACATTCATCACATCCAAATCTATCACATGGTTGAATCATGTGGATAAATGTTACAAAATACACCTCCACTCTTTATATAAGACTAAAATTTGAATCGTTAAAAAGGAAATATCATAGTCATGAAGTCAATAGACCACCTAAGTAGATATTGTCATACGCACTTTGCATTTTTCTTCTTTTCAAACTAAAGACTATAAGAAAAGAATACTACAAGCGAATAATACTCATTATACTCCCTAAACTCTACGGATAAACTTGAATAAATACCTCCTTACCTAATGCTCAACAAAAGGAACAAAGCTCTTTTTAAAATTTAATCTCTTAATTTAATACAAGTTCAATAATATGTATAACTAGTTCCACAAACAATTGGAATCATAATCCTAAATATAATATTATATTAATTTTAAAAATCAAAAGATTAGTAATTAATTTTAATTAATTTAAAATAAATTAAAAATAATAATAAATTATTTTTTAATTAAAATAATAAATTTAACATAAAATTTAATAAAATAAAAAAATTATCTAAAACTCAAATATTAAAGGATAAGAAGTTCAAGGTACACAAACTGATATAGAGAATCATCTAACTCATCTCACTTATAAAGTACTGAATCTCACTTATCCTTGTTTGTATCATCCCATGAAATGAATCTTATTTGAAAAGGAAAATTAATACATGCAGATGTTAAACTTTCCCCCATTGAGCCATGACCGGTCAATCTACTGGAAATATCAGTGGTCAAATATATTTATAAAACGTTACTGTAAACCACATGCCCACAACTAATGTCAAGGTTGTAAGGCTTGAACATCACGCCTTTTCATAAGAATTGCTCGTATTTTGACTTAAATGTGAGTGAATAAAGATTGCTGCCCTTCTGCTTTGAGTACACCACTTCACATTAATTCAATTAGGGATATTATTTGTTTGCCTCTTCCTTTCTTTTCCATATTTACCCTACATGATTATACTGTTAATATATCTTCGGTAGCGATCAATAACACTTTAGAATGAGGAGCTGTTCGATTGTCAAGACGGCCATGCTGCTGTTTATTTTCATCACAATACCATTCATTACTATTGAAAGTGCAGATGCAGGCCGAATGGTCAACCGAAAATTCGTGCAGGATAAAATCAAAAGGCATGTGGATCATTCAACCTCAGAGGTGACTATACAGCTGGACCAGCGCCCATCCAGGTCCAAGCACAGCCCCGCAGTCGGTCACACGCGACCTCATGAGAAAAATACTACGCTGACGAATAAGCTCCCTTCTGGCCCAAGCCCTGGAACAGGTCACGCATATACCAACGCCGGCCCTGTTAAGGCGAGGGGGAAATTAGCAAGCATATTGAAGAATCAACTGCCTTCTGGATCAAGTCCCGGTGTAGGCCATTAAAAAAATAAGGAGAAATAATGTAAAGCAATATATTTTTTGGTCATATTTTCAATGATTTTAAGAATGCTAAGGTTATTGTTTTTTAATTACAGCAAACTAAACCTTCTCCATGCATGCATGCATCGTAACACCAGACATCTAAAAAGACAAGGTAACATAGAAGAAGAAATGGATTCTTAAATATTAAAACACTATTATTCTATTCTACGGATTTTCACTTGTTTTTAAACATGTTATTACTATTTATAAATTCCCAGGTGAATTTAGGGTTGTTTGGATTTATTATTAATTAGATTAGAGCTTTAAATAAGGGAATGTCGAGATCATAGAAATGGTTTTAGTTAGGGCCTTACATTGTTATAATATGTTATATACAATTTTGATAATAATTATTATAGTTCATATTAATATTCATATCATAAAACAAGTTTCTAATTTTATTCATTTGCTTATCATTTTTCATTTTATATTTTAAATTTAAATATTTTATATTTATATTTTTGAAATGAACATTATCAAGTGTGGATGAATTGTGCTTATGTTATTATATTGAACAAGTCATGCAAGATTAAATTAGGAATATTTGTGATTAAGTGTTTATGTGAGATAAGTTCTTCGAATGTTCACACAATTATAGATTAGTAGTGAAGATTAATTAAAATATTCCAAACATGTCTCCAATAATAAAATAAACTTAATAAATTATTTTTTTTAATACATAAATAATCTCAAAATTTGACGCATGATCAACCTCTAACAATTTTTAAAAATAAAAAATAAAAATAAAAAATAAACAAACTCAATTTATCTATAAGTGTTTGGATAACTATGCCAAGACATAATGACATTGCTGAGAAATAAATCGAAACAACTCAACAATTAAAACACACGATTTAGTTTGTGGAATTTCGTTGGGAGTAGAGAGTTGTTGAGAATTGAAAGTTGAGAGTTGTTTGAGAGTTGAAAGTTTTCCCATTATCATTCATTTATTAGTAACGAATGGCATGTTACTTGGCTTTCTCTACGGAAATTTATCAAAATGTGAGGTGTTATAATTGAATATAACATGACCGCATTTCTAAGTTTATACCAAATTTGGGCACTCGTAAAACGATTTCTAAAATTAGAAGTCAAATTTGTGTATGTTGAAATGGTAAACATGTGACATTTTCCATATCATTTTTAATAGACATCAACATTGTGTCTCAAGCGTTTTTTAATTCAAAATGGTGGTTAGTGAATATAACAATGTATATGTTTTTTTTTTTTTTTTTCCGCCTTAAATTTGAGTTTGTTTGTTTTTGTTTTTAATTTTTTTTAATTTGAATTATTTATTAATTGTTGACTTTTAGGTAGTTTTAGATTTCCACTTTTTGTTAGTAAAAATATTTCTCTTATATTAGTTAAGGCATCGCTTTCTATTTTTAACATGGCTTAAGTAATAGTCAATTTTGTTTCTTCACCGCTTTCTATTATTATGGTTCTATTTTTATAACCCTCTTTTGGGGAGGTCACGTTAGAATTTGAGGCCAATGTCATTAATCTCAATTATAAAATTGTTCTATAGTGTTTTTGTAATCCCTCTCCTTCTAAGGATGATAAGTATGCTCTAGAATAAAGGCATCTTTTTCAACGAGGTGAGTACATGGTAAACAATCCATCTTTTCACTGGTTTGTATCCCTTGAAGACCTTATATAGGGAAATGATATGAATCTCGATGTTTCTAAATGTTAGTCAATGTTTGAGGTCTTACTAATCCGACATATAAGTATACGGTCAAGAACAACTAACAAAACTTTTCTCACATGAAAATTCTCTGTATGAAAGAAGTCAAAATTAATGACTTCTTCAGTTTATTGCTCGCACTATCTGGGTGGTGCCTTATGTCAGGCCACTAGTCATTAACTTAATCATGGAGGCATCGTCACTTTTTTAGCACATGAGCTTACTCAAAATGTAGCTTTTTGGGGGTATGACCCCACTCATTGGGTCATCTAGACCCTTTGTTTATTTTGACAACCAGATTATTGGACTTATTAACATATATGTGGCCAATGATGTTTTGGAGTGAATCTTGGTTTGAATATGGTTAACAAATTATCTATCTAATGCCCACTATATCATATTCAAAGATTACAACATGGTCAAATATCTTGAAGATAAATAGGGTCATTTACCCATGCGCTAGTGTGTTGGGGAGTGTGAGGCATGGTTCTACATGCATAACAAACTTTGGGTGTTTGATCCTAATCACCACCAGAGAAGGGGTTGAGATTCTCTTTGGTTCACTTCTGCTAGCAGAACAAGACCTTTTTTCTTTGCACATGTGCATGATCCACTAGTTATTGCGCTCCCTAACACTTTGTTGTCAAATCATCACCCTATTTGCTTTTGTATTGAGTGGACTACTTCTTAGGTCATAACCTCCAAAACATAGTTCTATCTCAATACAACTCATCTTAAACATGAAAGAGTTTTTGGCCATATCGTTTGAATTTGGAACTTGGTTCCTAAACCCACTAGGGATACTGGTTGGATTGAATGGTGGTCTGATGCCATTTTTTTCACCACCCGATGCCATCTTTTGCACCACCACTTTATTTTTAATATATGACAAATAAGTTTTCATAAGAGTTTAAGGCCCTACCTTTTAATAATCATCTTCAGACTCAAGCATCCATTTGGAGACATAAACTCCAAATTGAAGAGGCACACAAAGATAGAGGAGAACAACATCAAGATCATATGCATTGGCTAAAATTAGGAGATAATTTAACCAAAGATTTCTTTTCTCTCCTTCGTTCAAGATGAGATAAGGATAGAATCAAAGCCATTAAAGATGTTTCAGTCAAAGTTACCAAATTACCTAATATTTTACAAGTTTTTATGCACCATTATCATGGTATGTTTTTAGCTTAGCCCATCAATCCTAAATGAGAAGTTGCTCTTTCTCAATGCCTTGGTATTGTCGCTTGTAAGCTCTCTTAAGCAAAAAATGTTACTTGTGATCGACCCCTTAGCTTGAATGATGTTAAGGAAGTTTTTTATGAATTAGTCGGTCAAGGGTTTGAATGATCTTACAAATTGGAGGGGGATGTCATATAACCAATATAATTCATAGTCCAAACATGATGCATGGAATGATCTATGTTGTTGCTCTAAATCAGCTAAATTACCTTCATAGAATGGAAGTTTGGGAGATACAAGCCATGTTTGTAAAGTATAGGCTAATATCTCAGGGGATAATTGGTTATGGATGAAATCATAAAAATACATGGAATGATTTTCTCTTGATGCACCTGAATTTAGTTTAAACACCTTAGCTTGCTAGGCTATAACAATCTACTCAAGGGAGCATTTAGTAAGTGTGGTTGTTAATGGAAGAACCATATTTATTATGGGAAGGGTGAAGGTTGCCTATGTAGGAATAGGTATGGATATTTTTTATTGTCCTTATATTTCCCTAAACTTTTGGGTTGTTGTCACATAAGTCACTATAAGTGTAAGCATATGGGTAGTACCAATAGTACATGTATGAACATTTGATATGGAATTAATAGATCAAAATAATTGGTTGATAATAGTGAAGGGATATTATTATTGCTTTTGAGATCTAGAAATCTTATATTGGTGTGTGGCCTTATATTATAGGATCAATTGGAAAATTATACCCACATTTTTAGGATATTGATGAAGTCCTAAAGTTGAATTTGATAAGGCTTTAATTTGGTCAAGATATACCTTGTTAAATTCATTGGGATAAATTCTATCTAAGCCATCATAATTATCTTGATTATTATGTTCAATTTTATTATATTGATTATCATGTTATAATGGAGACATCAGCATAAATATTTATTTACACATATTTGTGAATGGAAAATAAAAATCAGTTCATAAAACCTAGGACAAAAAAATTGAAAAATAGTTTTGGTGTATGGAAATCATAAATGAGATTTTGAAACCTTATGGAAAAGAATTGAAACATTGGAATAATTGCTTTATCAATGTGTACAATTTCACTAACATGTTCTAATCTAATTTTAATTTAATCAATTAATACTAGTTTTAATGAGATAATATAATGTAATGAAATTCAATCATACATCTAAATGTCAAATCTTGGAAATGATTGCAATAATTTGGCAATTGGCATATGATAAATATAGTAACTACAATAAAATATTATTAATGAATCCTTAAATGTGACTATATGACTATAACTATAATCTAGAATTGAAAATAAAGATAAATAAAGTACATGTGGTTCTTTTGATTACAAATTTCACTCTCTACATGTGCAAAGTTTGTTTCATTAATATAGGTAAGTATCATTGATCAATATTGTCTTACATTTATTGGTACTGACCTATCTTTGTATGCCTTGTATTTGTAATTCTAGATGCTTATGATGTGCATATCTCCATAACTCAATATTATTTGCCTTCAAACCTTAGGTGTGATTGTAAGGGTGAAAAACCTATAAATACTTGCAAAGTGTAAGGAAAAAATATTACCCCAATCACCCCCATTAAATGATTTACCACTACCTATATATATGATACTTAGAGGAGGGAAATCAGTCCATACATATTTATCCTACATGTTTTGATTATGTAATTATTATGTTTCTCTATATGTATACAACAAAGGATTTGGCTTTTGATAATTGAAAATGTTTGCTTAGTTGGATTTAGTGTGCATCAAACTTGTATGGTCTATAAAACACCATTGAGTCGAATGGGATTTAGGTGAATAGGATTTCAATCCTCAGCAATGGGTTTTTATTTTTTCATTTGAGAAACCATCACATGTGAATTATTATATTCTAAATTCTAGTTGTTGGATCATGTGATATAATTTAATATTTTATCATTTTGGACACTTGTTTTTATGTTTATAATGAGGCTTCTCTAAAAGTTGTTATATGGTTAAAATTACCTAGTCTCCCAGTCCTTCTATGGTATTTTCATGGACAAAATCATCCAACCCATTGGGAATGTGATTTTTAATGAGATAGACCATTTTAATTGGTGAAAATGAAGAAGGTAATATTTTTTTAAGTTGACATAATAATATATTTGAAATAAACTATTGATATCCATATAGGGACTAAACACTTTACATAGAAGATCCCCTATATGGACATTTATAATACATGATTTAGATGCAAATCCCTTGAACATAGGATTCATTAATGTACCCTTATGGCCCAACAAGGATCAAAGCTAGGTACTAAAAATGTGATTGTAAAATGCAAGGCGCCTAAACAAATATTGACAATTGGACCACTCTTATTAACAAAAACTAGTTCTGAGGAATGAAAACCTTAAATCACCTAATAAAACATCTAATGACATAAGTTAACATAGTGCAAAAAGTTAAGAATATTATCCATCCTAAAAACCCTTTCCATCCACACAAAAATCACTCAGATATCCTTTAAAAAGAGGTTTATAGATAAAATTTATAAAATTAGTTTTTATGAGTGATTGGACCTCTTCAACAAATATTATGCTCACACATTTTTGCTTGTAGTAATGATGACTCACCATGGGGAGAGAATGGGGATAAGTGATTACATTCTACTAAAATATTTTTAAAACCTAACCAACAACCTTTGTTCACCAATTGTTTTTAAAAGATTGATTCTAAGGAAGGATACGAGGATAAACAAGGAGAATTTCACATGGGGGACTCATCTTAATGAATACTCTCTCATGGAATTTCTAAGGTTTTGCATAGTACTCAAAAAACATATTTATGTGGTTTACTTATTAGTGGCTTAGTGATTTAGATTTAGTGTATTCGTAGGAAGTTAAAATTATATGTTTTCTTTTCATACTTCTTAGTCAAATGAAAAGTAATACTCCACCTCAAATGAAGATGGACATAGGGGTGCTAGTATTATGATTTACCATAAATTTTATGTTGTAGTTATTACATTGGGTGAAGAACCATCATATTAGGAAGTATGATTCACCCTTGACATTGTAATTCCTTTATTTTTGCCTCATAATTTTATGATCACAATGATTTCTCAAAAGTAATACGATTAGGGTAATGAAAAAATGATAATTTTCTTTGTCCAATTGACTCACTTTTCATTGATTTTGATATAGTAAAATATCTCGAAGATAAAGAGGGAATCCTTCCAATGCATTAGTGTGTGAGAAAATGTGAATCCTAATTTTAATTTAAAAAACATTGAGTTAATCGTACCCTCTCTATAAAAGAGTTTGATAGTTCCCTTATGATTGAATAACCAAAATGTTCAAAATTAATTATATACAGAGCATGATTAACTCAATGGTTTTTATGCATCCTATAAATCACAAGATTATTTTTATTTGTATGCCTAAGATTTGTAGGATGCATAAATATGTATCCTTTGAAGTTAAACCCTTTGGCTCAAAATTTGCATGAATCCCCACTCAAAATATAGTGGCCCATTTTAGACAATAGAAGGTATTTATGGTGCCTTATATTAACTCCAATGCTGATTTTTTATCTTCCTAATGTGCTTCAATCCTATTTGAACTCCTCAAAGTTATATATAAATGTGTAACACCCTACCTTGGGAAAAGAGAGTGTATGGTGTTGCCCTGATTTACAGTTGTGGTACCACCTTACTAAGTGGCATGATCTCCTTAATAAGGACATTGAACTCTAACCTTGATAACTTGACTATATATATATATATATATATATATATATATATATATATATATATATATATATATATATATATATGAACTCCAACCTTGATAACTTGACTGTGTGTGTGTGTGTTGAGAGTAATTGATCAGAGAAAAATATAATGCAATAGATCTTAATATAAAATGACACCACACTCTTCACACTCTAAAATCACTTATCCAATTGAAGCATTTCAAGTAGGAGTAGGACATCCTAAAGAGAACATAAACATGATCTCCAATGCCTTATCAGTTATATGCAATACACAACTCTAACGTCCTTAATGGGAGACAAGTTAGGAGAGAATGCAAATGCAAGCAGGTGAGAGTGCATGAGACTCTTTCTCATTTTTTCTCTCTTGCTTCAATATTCTTATACCCTTGAGCTCTAAAGTTCAAAGATCTAATGCTATATATATATATATATATATATATATATATATATATATATATATATATATATATATATATATATATATATATATATATATATATAAAATTGACATTGCTATTAATTTTTTAGAGACATTATCGTAATTTTTAATGTCATAATTATAAATATCAAACGGATAAATCAACATTGCTATTAATTTTTTAGAGACATTATCGTAATTTCTACTGTCATAACTATAAATATCAAGTAGATGGCTAGGCAACACCTTTACACCATCATCATCACCGTTGGACTCCAACCCACTATATATAAAGTGGGTTGGAGTCCAACGGTGATGATGATGGTGTAAAGGTGTTGCCTAGCCATCTGCTGAAGTATAAATCCCAAATGATATCAAAAAAAGGATGAAATCAGATCATGTCTCAAACAAATTTGATGAAATAAATACCCCTTAATCCTTGACACTAAACCAAAAAAATATTCTATATACTTTATCTATATTAAAAACAATATTTCAATATTATATATAATTAACAATTAAATTATTAAATCACGGTGAGCTGACTTTATAGTCATTTTATTTACACTCTATCGCATCCAAATCTATCACATTGTCTATCATGTGGATAAACATTAGACCAACATGCACCTCCTTTCTTTGCTGAGACTTCAACTTTAAACCGTTGAAAAGGAAATATCATAGTCGTGAAGTCAATAACCCACCTTCCTAGACATTGCGGTATGCACTTTTTCTTGTTTTCAAACTAGAGACTATAAAAGAAGAATACTCCAACCAAATAATACTCACGCCACGCCATCACCTTCACTCTCATCATAATCTTGAATATATACCACGGGGATAATAATGTCCCAAAAAAAAATTGAACCAAAAAGCCTTAAGTGGTTAAGTGGCTAACGATTAACAAGAGGAATTTTTTTTTTTTTTTTTTTAAAATTAAAAACCATCATCAATTAATTTAATACAATAAAATATATTATATGTTATTTCAAAAAGAAAGGAATGATAAGTTTTAGAGTTTATTTTTTTCCATTTTGATAGTTTATAAAAATAGTTTTAGTCATAAGTTGGATTTCTAATTTATTTACAGTATATAATAAAAATCCATTTCATATTGAACAGAAATTATAAAAAATTTATCATATATACATTACATATATATATATATATATATATATATATATATATATATATATATATATATATAATATCATATTTTTATTACAGATCAATAAACAAACAACCCAAACAGATAAATCTATCATATCAAATAATAAATTCTATATATCTTTAATTTTATCCTTTGTTTGTATCAGCTTAAATTAGACAAATGAAATAATTTCACTTACCGCACATAATCTACTTAGAATTTCCCTTAATTTTATCCATTGTTTGTGTCATCCTTTAAATCTTTACCTAAACAAAAAAAGAAATTGATATACAATGAAATTGGTCAAAGCATGCCACCAACTTATGTCATAAGAATTGCTCATATTTGACTTTGATGTGTGTGAATAGTCACGCAAAATAAATTTGTCAACCACGAGGACTGACTTCAACCTTCGAAATCCCATTCCCTCACGAAATAAAGATTTTTGCGTGTACACCACTTCACATTAATTCAAGTAGGGATTATTTATACTGTCAATATCTCTGATCTAGATTCGCTCAGTCGATCAATAACACTTGAAATGGAAAGCTGTTCGATCGTCAAGATGGTCATGCTGCTCTTTGTTTTCATCACAATACCATTCATTAATATTGAAAGTGCAGATGCAGACAGAATGCTCAACCCAAAATTCGTGCAGAATAAAATCAAACGGCATGTGGAACATTCAACCTCAGAGATGAATATACAGCTGGACCACCAACTATACAGATTAAAGGACAGCCCTGCAGTCGGTCACATGGAAGTCATATGTCCTCATAAGAAGAGTGCAACGTTGAAGAATAAGCTCTATTCTGGTCCGACTCCCGGAGTTGGTCATTCATATATAAACGCCGGGCCTGTTAAGGATAGAGGAATATTAGCAAGAATATTGAAGAATAAACTGCCTTCTGGACCAAGTCCTGGTATAGGCCATTAATAAATTAATCCAAACCATCTTTTCTCTCATGTTATCAATGATTTTAAGAATGTGCAAGGCTACGACGGGGTTGAACAAAGAAATATTGTTATTTTTTTAATTTATATATAATTATAATTACAGTAAAATAAAATTTATGGTTAAAGGTGATCGGTTATTGGTTTAGTTGGTGAAGTTGCTTGGTTCACAAAGAGTACATCAGGGATAAATTTTTACCGCTAGTAAAATCTGACGCATGAAAAGGGATGAGGTCAGGATCATGCACTGGGTAACTTTGATAGAATGGATACCCTTCAGTCCTTGGCTCTTAGCTTAAGATCACCACGTAAACCGTGATTCATCAAAAAAAATTATGGTTAAAGTAGAAACATGGATATAAATCTTTAAATTTCTTAGATTCGTCATCAAATTTATGGTTAAAGCTTTCTACTGTCATAATAAGTTATGGACAATCTTAGGTAAGAATTGTTAAAGTGCATGTTAACCCCTGTGACTTGCAAAATAAGCTTCGAGTCCTATTCATTTGCATGTGATTTTTCACTTTGTCTCTCCAATTCGCATGTTTGACATTTAAATCTTAGAAATGAAGGTCACCTAGTTGGACGAGTTATGCTTCTGTAACTGCCTTGAACAAGTCCTACAAGATTAAAATTGGGAAGTGTTTGGGTTGGGAGTATATGTGGGATATGTTCTTCGTATGTTCACATAATTATAGAGTAATAGTGAAAAGTAAATATTTTTTCTAAGCATGTCTCCAACAATAAATTGAACTTAATCATGCCTTTTTTAAAAATATATATAAATAATCTTAAATTTTGGTACATGGTCCACTTTTGATAACTAAAAAGGGAAAAAGAAAAATGGACCGACTCAATTCCCAAAAGATTTTTGACTACTATGCCAAGACTATATAAACACTCCTAACACATTTTATGGTCATATAAATGGTCCATGTATGTTCCGATATCATACATACAATCCTAATCACAAATCAAGATGCACATAAGGTGAGTGTGAGGATTATATGGAGATACAAGAAGTTTGTTTCAAATATCATATTTCATCATAATAATTCAATAACACCAAATTTAAACCATTCATCTATATATCTAAACAAATTTACATAAAATATATAAAACTATGTAAAAAAATATATACAATTTTTTTTTTTTAATAAATCTAAACTTTCTTTACTTTAAAATATGTACTTCACACTCAACGTAAACATGTATAGGAACACAATTAAAAAAAGAACATATAAAAATAATTAACAAAATTAGAATTCTTAAACTGCATGAAACAAAATAGAATCTACGAAAGATAAAATAGATTAGTGGTACAAATTATGTAAAATTAAAGACATTACAAAATACATTTCAAATTGGATTAGAAGATTATATGAATTCGAAGATTAATGCATGTAACACAAATTTAAACATTAAAGTATGATATGTACAAGAAATGAAAATTTAAAAATATAATTATAAATAATTAAATTATTATATCATGCTACAATGGTTATGTAATCTTATCTTGTTTTCTCTTTATTTGGTACGTTAATAATTTTATTAAATGTTTAGTTCTATTTACTATACAATTGGGATTTCCTATTAATTTCTATCTTATGTACAAGAAGAAGATAAATCATTGGTTGAAGAAAGTTAGAGTTCTAATTTATTAAAAAATGTGTTATCAATAAATTTTGTTATTTTATGTTCTTTTAGTTGTATAAATTCTTTGTGCAGTATTTGTATGGATTATATTTGATTAACTAGGTAAAAACGAATTCTATAACAACACTTGTAAAAGGAATTTATAACCAAAATTTTATATAAAAATATAGTGGTTTATGTCAAACAAACATTTATATTTATAGTGTAAGTATATCTTTATCTAAAATATGAAAATTGTAATATACGAGGACATAACTTTTTGATCTAAAATAGTTTGAAACAATGATTTTTATTTTTAATATTATTAACTTTAAATGTAAAGCTAACAAGAATATTTTAAAATGATAAAATTATTATTAAAATAACATTTAAGAACAAATTTTATCTTAAAAGTCAAAATAAACTTAAGTAATAGCAAAATAAAATTATTTTATATAATAATAGTAAACTAAAATTTTTTGGTTAACCATTTGCAATATAAAAATTCCTAATGCTTCTTATAATTTTCCATCTCCAGAGAGATGGGATATTCCACCAACTTCTCACACTTAATATATCTACAAAAAATTAAGTCACCATATCTCTATATATATAATAATTGTATGAATAAAACAATGCCTAATTAATTGTACAAATGAACAAATAAGAAGTCATAGTTTATAAGCTTTTAAGTAAGCTATTCTCTCTTATTTTTTGAACATGTCATTATAATTTATAATTTTTTGTGCGAATTTAAAATTGTTTGGACTCAAAATTTGAAACAAGGCAATGCCAAAACCATACAAATAAACCATACATCTCAAATAGAGCACCAAAATAAATTAACATTAAATCTAAACACAATTAAAAGACTTTGACTATACTTTTAAGAGACAGAATGACTCTTTTTGACATAATACATTGATATTTTGAATTTGACATTATAAACTTTAACACATTAAAAATAACATGACTCAATAATAACCGTATAAGAGGATGCTATTATGACTAAACAAATTAACAATTTAAAAACATACGGTGGAGACCATAATACGCAATAGTCAGGATCTGCCTGTCATAAAAGTGATAGCTATTCTCGATATTCTCACTTGTTTTTATGACTTCAACTTGCTATACTAATTAATGACACGTATATACATAAAAAGCTTATAACTAAAAAGACACGACTATGTAAAACTTAAATGACCATTAAAATTGACGTTGATTTACTTATTTAGACGGAGACATGTATAATATTAATTGAATTAACATAAAAGCTATTAAAAATGACTAAAATATAAACTTCAAAACTATTATTATAAAATTATAGCACCTTTTTGGGAAGTCATTGGAGCTCGATCTGCATGAAATAGCTGGGTAGATAAAACTTGGATTTCACCTAGTCTGCAGAAAGAAAGTGGATAAAAGTGTTATCAATAATGAGAGGTGTTGACACAACCTATTGCTCTTACAAATATGAAAGAACCCTTTTGAGCCATAAGATCTTTGTAGTTGCCTCTAAAGTGGCCATATATTTTATTTCTACTAAATAAATTATCGACACTAATTACTTCTTGGATTTCTATTTGACAGCTATTTTTCTTAAATTGATTAGAAAACTCAAGGTGGAATTTCCATCTTCATGATCACCAATATAATCAAAATCTCAATACCCAACCAGTTTGAAGTCTCATGCCCTAAATTATTTAAGCCTAAAATGTTGTGTGCCTTTGAGATATCTGAGGACCCTTTTTTCTACTACCCAATGACTCTACCTAGGTTGTTCCATGAATATTGAGATGACACTAACTGGATATAATATATCTAGTCAAGTGGTAGTCACATAAATTAGATTTCTAATGAGTTGTCTCTATTTAGTGTCATCAACCAAATTTGTTGAATCTTCAGATGCCAATTTGAGATTCTATTCTATGGGTGTGTTGAGAGGCTTATAATCTTCTATTATAAAATTGATTATAATGTCACCAATGTATTTATACTAAATGATGAAGAAATACTTTATTTTCTAAATTACTTCAATATCAAAATAATAATTAAGATAACCCAAATCAGTCATTTCAAAAAAAATTCTTAACTCTGATTTAAATTTTGTAGTGTACCATTCATTGTTCCCTATGATGAGCAATTAGTCAACATACACCACCACAAAGACAACTATTTAGGTGAAAAATATTTTCATCTTAAATATCAAAAATTTTGAAGTTCATATTCATGAGGTTCTCACCTAGTTTTTCATAACATGCTCAAGGGGCTTGTTTTAAACCATATAATGATTTTTTTAGTTTTCACACCATGTGTTGTTGTCCCTTTCTTACAAAATTGTTAGGTTGTGTCATTTACATAGTTTCCTAGAGGTCTCCATTTATAAATAAAGCTTTGACATCTATTTAGTAAACTTTGCATCCATTGTGAGTTGTCAAAGCCAACATGATCCAAATAGTAGTCCATTTTATTATAGGTATTAAGGTTTCATTATGGTCAATTATTTCCATTTGAGCATACCTCTTTGAAACAAGCCTTGATTTTTTCTTACCAAGTGATCCATATGCCTTGTATTTGTTGTGATAGACCCACTTACAGTTGATTAGTTTACAACCATATGGTGGATCAACTAGATTACAAGTCCTATTTATCACCAGTGAATTATATTCATCTTTCATTACTTTTCTATATGAGTTAAGTTTCTCATCTTCTTTGAAAGTTATTGTTTCTAAATCAAACGTAACATTTAGTTCCTTTTGAGAATCATCCAATGTGAGTTTTCCAATCGTGTTCTGAATTTCATCAATAGACTTGTCTGGGTGAGTAGAGGTTGCATGTTCACTTTGAGTGCCTATTTTTCCAACTTAATTAAGCCTCACATCTTTTAGTGTTTAGTGGCCCACTTAGGCATATTATTCTTTGCTACATGTGCTTCAAGTTTATCCTCTAAAGTTCCTTCACTATCTACCCTTTATTATGCTATCCCCTATTCAATATCTAATGAATTTTCACTCTCTCCTTCAAGAAGAGTTTCAAGATCATGTATAGGAGACAATAGAAAATCAATAGATTCCTAACTCTGTGTCCCCCACTCATTGTCTAGAATATTTAAATCACTCTCTTTATAGACATCAAACTTTGAATATTTATCTAGTCAACTCAAGTGCCGATCCATATGCTCTTTATCCTTTGTAGTTTCATAAAAGACAACTTCTATTGTGATAAGAAACTTCTTATCTTTCTCATTGTATAGCCTAAATGCCTTGGAGGAATCAAAATATCCCAAGTGGATGCATTTTCAACTCTTGTGGTTCAATTTATTTCTCTTCTCCTTTAAAACTAATGCATAACAAGTAGATCCAAAAATCTGAAGATGTCGCACTAAAGGGAGGTGACCACACCACATATCATATCGATTTTTTGATACAAGAGTTGTGGTTGGTGATCTGTTACGAAGGTATATTGTTGTTCTAGCTACTTTAACCCAAAATTATAGATTTAACCCTTTAAAACACAACATTTCACGAACTATATTCATCACAGTTCTATTCATTCTTTCAACTACTCCATTTTTCTATGGAGTGTGAGGAACTATGAGATGGTGTTTGATCTTGTTTTAATCAAGATAAGATTCAAACTTCTTTCATATGAATTCACCACCATTCTCTATTTGGAGTGTCTTGATGTGGGTTTGTGCTTCATTTTCAATCATTGTTCAATTTTTTTTGAAAGTATCAAAGGCTTCTAATTTTTTTTATAAAGTATATCCATGTCATCATGTTGTAGTGATCAATGAATAACATGAAGTACTTATGACCAACAGAGAAGAGGATTGGAAGAGAACACAAGTCTAAATGAATAAGCTATAATTTTTGGTTTGTTTCTTGTTTTAAATTCATAAATGATTCTCTTGTGTGTTTATCCAATAAGTGGGCTTCACACTTCTCATATGATTTTATAGGTAGTGTAGATATGCCAACAACACCATTCTTTTTTAATACATGAATATTGTTATAATGAGTGTGCTTGAATCATGCATGACACAACATGTTTAGAGACATTACATCTTCCACAAGATGAGGATAATTCCTTGAATTTCATGGCTTACCCTTAAGTTTAAGTAGTTTTTCTTCCTCATATCCATTCAAGATGACTGCATTGTCACTTTTTCTCTTGACTGTGACATCACCATTATCTAACAGAATGGAATAGCCTTATTTCCTTATGAGAACTAGGGATAATAATTTTTTTTTTCAATTGAAAAAGGTAGAGAACACTCTCAATTTTGTATTCTAGAAGCCTTGGACACTTGATTCAAATTGTACCTTTTACCTATGGTTGCATACTTGATCTATCTGTAAGGTATACTAAACCAAAAATTTCTTCATTATACTCCTCAAATAAATATTTTTAGAAATTAATATGTTGAGTGGTGCTAGTATCAAGAACCCAAGCATCAAACCATGAGGAACTGATTCAAACGTTATCTGTTTCATCATCTGTACTAAAAAACACACATTCATTAATGAATTAAGCTGATTTTGACTCTTTTGCTTGTTTCTTTCAATTTATCTCTTTCCTTTTATGATACGCTTCAATTTTTTCCCATGGATTCATGAATTCATGAGTCTCATGGCTACCTTTTCTATCACACCATTCACAATAGAGGTTCTATTTATCATTTACTTTTTGATTTTAACCACCATGATTTTCATTTTTTCAACCTTTTCTCTTGTACTTGTTCATGTACTTATTATCGTCTTCATTTTTGGAAGATGTGGCCTTATATTATGGTTTAGAAGAATTTTTTTTGATATAGCACATACTTTCACCTATTGTGGTTTCAATTTTTCTTCCAAAGGCCTTTTTTCTTTTTGTCATCTTTTTAACTAACTGGTCAAATGAGAGTCTTCAACTGATTATTTTCTTGTAGAGACTCCAAATAGGTTATATAGTTGGGAAGAAGGAATTTTATGAATATGGTCATTTATATATCTATTTTGACACCTTTTGCTTAAATATCATGTTTGATATCACATATCTCTAAAGCCAAATCTGATCACATTGCCATCTTTGAATTCTAGGTTGAGAAGTTTCAACTACAACTGAATGAATTCTAACTCTAAATGGGAGTCATATAGGTCTTTCAATTTATGATATGCTGCCCATGGTATATTGCACCCCTATACATGGTGAAACACATCTCCATCCATTGATGCCCTCATCAAGACCAAAGCCTTCTAGTTTTTTTACTTCCATATTTGAGTATCCTTTGCATTTCCTATTGGTTTAGCTAGTTGATTTACCCCATCACAAATATCAAATCATAGATCATTGAAGATGAGTGTGTTATCCACTTTTTGAGACCATTCTAATCAACTGTCTTTGTCAGTCAAAGTAGTGCCAACAATGGATTTGATAGAATGCATAGTTTTGAGTTTTTATTTGAGTTTTTGGAGGTTTTGAATTTTTATTTAACCTAAATTGGTTCCTTATGACTCTAAAATGGTCCCATTTTCTATATATTCAAAGGTACTAAAAAGGATACACTTTGTCACTAACACTAACTTTTAAAAAAAAATCATACATCAATATACTTATTTTGTTTTTTTTTTAATTTAAGTTTTTCCACATACACAAATGGGTAAAAGAGTAGCTCTCCTTATTTCTCTTTGAATTTTAAAAAAATGGTCGTTGTTTGCCAATTTTGTGTAGAGTAACTTTTCTCAAGGAAATTTTTTTAAAAAGCTCAAAATTTTAAATGCTTTCAAATTTGTATTTTTTTTAATTTAAAAAAAAATATTTAAAAATAGAGTTTACTTTTTAAATGAAAAAAGAATAAAAAATGTACCTCTCTCCTTTTATTTTATATGTATATTTTAGTCCAATATTGGAAGAAAATGAAAAATTGTGGCAAACTTCACATCTTCACCTCTACATGGTGGCCTTCAAAGAATATGGGCTCTCTAAAAATAATTCTAATTTAAATACAAGGAATAATATGCAAAACTCATCATAATATCTATCAAATATAATGCTCATAAATTCTTCCAAATGCCTTTTAATGACCTCTACACTATACAACCATAAGGAATCCACGTTAATTTTGTTCAGTTCAATTTTTTCAATGTAGTCCAAAAGTGATCCACTCTATCAAGTCATATGTATGTAGGAAGGTTTGAACCCTAGAGCATTGCCAAAAACAATGATTAGATACCTTGTGTCAAATTAAACCCTGTGCTTTAATAAATGCATAAAACATAGAAAATCACAAATAAAGAGCAGATTCCACATAAGAATATGTCCATAATCATGCCTCCCATTTACCAGGTGATATGTCAGCCAAAAATTTGAGCAGCAAAAAAAATATTAAACAAATTTCCATGCAGTGAATGAAAGAAATTTGTAAGGGAAAAATAGGTCTCAATGCCTTTTTCCACTTAGATAAAGGTATAAACAACTAAGATAATGTCAGAATCAACACAGAATTGCACCAAAATTGGAAGCACATAGTCCATCAATGTGAAACACTTTTTTTCAGGTGGCATGTTTCACATAGGTCTATTGTGCCTTACAAACTGAATGAAATCAAGACTATATAGGCCATATGGCTACAATATAGGAGAAAGAGTGAAAAATAAATAACTAATTAAAATTATAGGTTCTGATACCAATGACAAGCTAGATAATCTTATTTAGAATGCACATTAAATTCTAATTCATCATTAAAATGAAAATGAGAGCAACATTACATTAAATAGACAAATAAATACTATTCATTTCATATTCCCAATTACTCTTCCTATTCCTAAGGGAATGGAAAGCTTATTGAATAAGAAAAAATGCTAGACACCTATGATTAATAACCAATATGTACAATATTATTACAAATGAATACCAAAAGCATTGAATATAATCAAATGTCAATAGAAGAAGCAAAAGCGTAAGCACTAATAATAATGTGCCTCTTTCCAAACTCTGTCTCCTTTTTATCTATATACATTACCATCACACTTATTTTTACAGTGACACATTAATTCCATCTGATTTGTTATCGATTGATGATCTGAATAGATATAAAATAAGAGATGTTTTTGAAGGTGATGCCCTTGTCAGCTATAAAACATTGCTACAAAGATAACATAACAATTAATTTTTACATGTAGATCTCACAAATGTCAAAGGCAAAATGATTGTTACTCTTAACATGCCTAATAGCCTTATTTGTATAGATGAAAAAATATTAAAACTGGAAAATAATACATATTTCTCATTTTCATATATCTCCAAAAATAAATTAGGATCGTGGAGATTGTGATATAATACTATTGCTCAATGAATCTAATCTCTTGGAGAGCATGTTGCTTGTCTATGTAGAATACAAGTTCATTTTAGATTCTATAACCCACCAACTGGTAACTAACACCGATGCCTATGTAATAGCCATAATTACCATAATTTTCACATATGCCTAAGAATTTGGAATTCAAAGGATTTTATAAATAAAAGATAGAAATACTAAATATGACACTACAAAGGTATAATTTTACTCATGCATATACTTCACATTCTTAATTCTCTATTTTTACATTAGAAAATCTAAACTATTCTCTTGACTTTGCAACTTTACCTATATGTAACTTTTGAGCCTACATTTTTTGCAATTCAACATAAAAAATAGGCTAAATTATTTCCAATGTACTTGTTCAAAAATCTCATCAAACATCTTGACCCTTAAAATGCTTTTAAAACTGCTCAATCAACATTCATCACACTGTTAAAAGCTGAAAAAATAATTAAGGAATTCTCTGCATTGTTCCACACAACAACAAAGGTATGTTGCATGATCTGACTAATACTCAAGTTCATAATATGCATTTATTTTTTCATCATGAAATTAAATTTGAGATATTAAATTATAAAACCTTTGATCTTTTTTAGGTTGAAGGTTCATTTTAAATTTCCAATATATATTATATGCAATTCCAACTCGCTTGCAACAACTACAATTTCATAATTTAACCAACACAACCTACCCACATCACAAATTTCAATTTTCCTTTATGCAAATAAGAAACTCCATGTGCATATTTCCATCGCTTGATTTATAATCTAAAAATTGTTAAAAATACTAATATACATTGCAGTCTTTCAAAGCTGCTATTGAAAAAAACCCTTCTTGTATTCACATAACTCACATACAATGACTACCTGGAAGACAGGGCAAACACTATCTACTTGCTAAGAGGATTTCCATTTTAAGTAAAATTCACTCTTTATAAACAAAAATTCATTCTACATGTTGAGGTATCAAACAAAAACTAAGGTATATAATCTACTTCTAAACTTTTTTATTTCTTTTTCTGGATTTGAATCTACACACCACTAACTAATTTCTACTCATTATCTCTCACCAAGCATATAAATACTTTTATTGATAAATACCTTATTGCCTACATAGATAAGACGAACAACTACTAGCAATATTGCATATGAATAACTTGCATCTTAAAGACTGCTAAAAATGTAAATCAATTTTTTGAATATGGTTTTAAATTCAACACCTCTTTCTTTTCCATTAGTATTTAGTTATATATCTTACTTCTCAAGGACCTGCATCTCATACATATGCTTTGTTTGATTTATGACACTGAATACTGCCATCACTTTGTAATTATATTGTTCTATATTTATTAACAAAATAAACTATTTTTCATATTTTTTAATTTTATTTATGTTAACAAATACTTGCTTTGGTGAATATTCTATTTGCATTTGGTGAAACAACATTCAATAAATAAGACCAATTCTACTATCACTCATATCTTGTATTTAGCTCTGTTAAAATTATATTTTAATAGTCTATAAATTGATTAATTATCATTTTTTATCTCTTATTTCAATTTTTGTTTTTGTGTATCATTTATATCAATATTCACTTCTAGTTTCAACTTATAAGCTTGTTTCAATTATGACATTTTGTCACATTAATTATTAAAATATTTACTTTTACCTATTTCATGTGATTAATATAGTTTCAACAACACAAAAATAAAATAAAATATACCATTTGACATAAAGACAGGGACTAACTGCTACATATTCTTTTTTTTTTACAACTTATTTTATTTGTATTAAACACCTTGTACAGTGTATAAGAATATTGCCATAGGTTATATTTGATTAACCAACCAAAGAAAAGTACTATATCAACACCTCTAAAATAATCTATAACTAAATTTTATACAAGAAAATAATTATTTATATGGATTAAACATGTATATTTATAATGTACATGTATCTATCTTTAAAATGTGAAAATGGTAATGTATATATATATATATAAATTTTTATTTTAAAATAATTTTAAACGATGAATTTTATTTATTAAAAAAAAAAAAAAAAAATTAAAGTTGACAAATCAAATCAATTTTAAAATATTTTTAATTCACTAAATAAAAGATAATAATAATAATAATAATAATAATAATAATAATAATAATAATAATAATAATAATAATATAATTATTAAAAAATAATGTTTAAGAATTATTTTTCTTATTAAAAATCGAAATAAATTAAGTAAATGAAAATAGTGAATCAATACACTTAAATAGTAGTAATGGAAAAGTGAGGGAAATTTAATATCCCTATTTATATAAACGTGAATTATAAAATGGAAGGATGGGATTCTTGATCAATATTTATTTTGGCATAATTGTGACAAGTTGTATTTTCAGGTTGCTTTCTGTCAATTCACATTTCATGCCAAAGGTTTCGGGGGATGCTCCCTTCAAGAATATTTTTTGCGGAAGAAGTTATTCTCATATAAGATTTTGTTTCAGTCAGTTGAGAGAATCTTTTACCTTCTCATCATACAACAAAATTTAGCCTTGAATTAGAGGAAGAAGATCGGAGGTAAAAAGGTTGAGAGAGAAAGTAGAAAAATTGATTAAATATGGCACCCAATAGATGATGGAGGATATTCTTTTTCGATGAGGAAGAAAATTGGCTTTCATTGAAGGTTTATTTTTTCTTTTGAGATGGTTATTTGGCTTTTTAGCATGTGTTTTTCTTTTTTAACTCTTATTTTAATTTTTTATTCATTGTATGTTTGATTCTCTAATATTGTTAGATCGTTGTATCACTATTCTCTTAGTGCCTTGAAATTTTTTAACTATTATTTTTTGTATCAATTCTTTATTCTTGTTATATTTTTCTTTTGTTTAAGGAACTTGGCCCTTAGTTTATTCTCCAAATCCAATTTTTACTCTGATCAAAAGCTTTGTTTCAGGGTAGAGCCCCTTTTCGAAACCCTTCTTTTATAAATAATTAAAAAAAACTTAAATAATAAAAACATATCAAAACATATGAAAAAAGTTTTAATTTATATCTACCCAAAGACAATATTTCTTCTAAATTAAATATTATATTGATGGAATTTATATTACCTAAGTGATTTGTATATTTTAAATGAATTTAATAGTGAAAGTATGCAAACTACAAAAATATTGTTAATAATAAATTATATATAATATTAGAATACTTCAATATTATATATATATATATATATATATATATAAATAATATTAAAAATAAAATAATACATGAAAATTATATAACCAAAAAATCGGTTCAAACTCTTCGCTGGAAAACAAATCTAAATTCAACACGGATGAAACGCAGGAACAAAAATAAGACGGCTTCAGCTTTACCACTCCTCCCTTGATGCTGCATTTCCGTGACCATTAATTATATATAAATAATGTTTCTTTACTAGCAACTTGGTACTACTTTCAGTTTTTGTAAAAGTTATTCAAATTAAAAAAATCTTAATTTGTATGTTTCATTGTTTTGAGTTGAATTTATTCTTTGGGAAAGAGAGTGAGTAGTGAATTTTAATATGTAGCTTATACTTTTGTTGCACATCAAGGCATGTTTTCCAATCTCGAGGAGAAATAAGATCTTTCATGAAACACATGCACTTTTTAAAGTAATAAATTGATTTAATACCATGTGTTATAACAAGAAAAAGGTTAATTTTGGTAGTTACTGAAAGAAATTACTGATTTAAATCAATCAACAAATACATTTGAGTAAAGGTTTAATCAAATCAAAAGATTTCAAAATAATCTGAGCAACAAAGAATCCCTTAATCTTGACTAGGTAAAAGGTAACAAGAAACATATAGAAACAAAGGTTTTTCCAATTGGGATTGCCATAAGGTGAATCTATTGATATGTAATTTTGAAGAAGCTTTTTTTAAGATTCGAGGCATTTGATCTTGCAAAAATCCCATCTATCACATAGTGCAATGCTCTCCCAAAGAAAAACAATAGAAATACTACCTTTGACTAGAGGGAGACAAAAAAACCTCTCATGCTACCTTATTAAAACCCTAAGTCTGCTTACCACTAGCCCATAAAAAATCTCTGAAAAATATTGCAAGATTATCAAAAAGATGTTTTTTATGGTGTTTTGTAAAAATAATAGCCTAAATCAAAAAAAATCTTTGTTAAAGACTACGGTTTGATGATCTAAAAAATAATTTTCTTTTTTACTTTTTACAAAACATATTGTGATAACTAACAAGCAATGTTTTTAAAATAAAGCGATTTAATTAAATAATTATTAAATACTACTTAAAACCTATATGACGTCCTAAAAAAAATAAAACTCTATATGAACGTTCTATAAATTTGCTTGATTAAGGAAAGTGGGTTAAGCTGACATAAAATGCCAACATTCAAAACATTTCGAAATAATAATAATAAAAATGAAAATAAAATCTCCGTTATTTCAAGCTTTTAAAGATTGGTGGCACTTGAGCTTGACATCGAATTTTTAGTGGACACGCAAATTCAAAAAAATCGGCCATTCTTGACTTCCTTTTTTAATTTAGAATATAAGTTATGATTTACTCTCTTAAATGGAATTAACTGAGATATCATTGGGATTTTAAAGATTGTAATAATTAAGAATGATACCCCTACTAAATCTCAGATACCCCTAATAAATCTCAGGTGTTCCCTATCGTTCCCTGTACAGTATATAAATACATAGTTGCCCATTTATTTGTATCCGCCAATTCCTTTCCATTCAATAGTGGATGTCCATTCTCACATCACTACAACAATTTTTGGATTCGTAAACTGCTGCAATGGGGAGAAGTTATTTCGTCACCGCGACAGCTTTGCTGCTGTGTATGTTCATTACAGTAGCATTTAAAATCGGAAGTGCAGATGCAGCTCGAATTCTCATCCATGGAGACACTAAAAGTGTTGAGAGTCCTTCGGGCTCGCTGCTTAACATACAGCTGGATCAGCGCCTATCAGGATCCAAGCACAGCCCTGCAGCTGGTCACAAGGAACTCATAAGGACAATAAAAAGAAAGCTCCCTTCTGGCCCCAGTCCTGGAATAGGTCATGGATATACTATCCCCAGCGCTCTTGTTCAAGTACCCGCTAATGGGAGATAGATTAAGCAAATTATGTCAATGCGTGTAAGTGTCTATTAAAAAGATTTTAATGTATTGAGATACTTGAATGTCAATATTGAAGACCGTCATAATCGCATAATTGAATTGAAAAATATTGTTAATTTAAGAACCCAAAAAAACACGAGTTGAATGTCCAAGATTTAGTTTACTTGTCAAAGCATACATCATTTGCAAATTTAAAATACAAATTGCTGCCAACACGTTTTTATTTATTTATTGGTAAAAAATGGAATGTTTACTTGTCTTTAAATGAAGTTTACCGATACATTTAGTGTCGTCTAAAATTTATGTTAAATTTTACATCTATAATTTTTAAGTGATAAAAATTGTATTATATAAATTTGATATTAGAGTGGAATTTTAAAATTACTGTGTGTGTTTTTTAATAAGAATAAATATTATGTGTTATTTACATTTCAAAATATAAATATGTTATTGTTTTTATTTAGAAGAAAATATAGTACATAAGTGTATCAAGTTTTCGTGTGAGAAAAAAATAGATAATCTTCACTACATTTTTAATATCTTTAAAAAAATAATCATGTGCATTATTTGTAAGATAGTAAATAAAAGTAATAATTTTTAATATAATAATATGTCATCATGAAACCTTGTTCACATGGGCTTCGAGGTTTATCTATATGTGGACAAATATAAAATATTTTAAATAAGAAAAGAGTATGTAATATACACAAAATAGAAATATGTCCTTTATGGAAAACATGCAATCTATGAAGCTCTATAATAAGATGCCACGAATAGGAAACATTTGAGATGTTTATAAGCATAAGGATTACATGCCCTTCATGCGAAAAATGTAATCAATAAAGAAACTAAGATAGAAATCTTCAATATGAATAGGTTAGAAGAAAATGTTTCAACGCAAAACATATACATGGAATATTTCCCCCAATACATGCATGATATAAATCATGGCAATGTAGGCAAATAAATAATGTTAGGTGTGAAGTCACTATTCACAATCACCATTCATGGCCACTATTCATAGTGATATAGCATGTTGGTGATGTGGATGGTTAGTGATGTGGTTGGTTGGTGATGTAGCATAGCCCAAGATGGGTGGCATAGTCTAGAGAGCATCTTTTATGTTGAAAAAATGAAGAGAGATAAATGAAGCACATTTCTACACTTAATCACATGGGTTGGTTTTTGTGGATGCATGTGAGGACATGATGATAATGGATCTCACGATTCCACTTAAGCATGTGCTTTTGGGTCTTGTTGCAAGAGGTCAAAAGTTAAGAATCTTTTGACTCTATGAATGCACATAAAAGAGTGGGGGACATGGATCACTATGTTAGATTGAGGTCGCATGTGAAGCGGGGAATAACACTTTGGAATGCACATGGAGTGGTAAAGGAGGAGTAATGAAATGTCATTAAAGGTTTCACTTGACACATGGAGAAGACATGGTTCTTTATTCATGAATTTTTGCACCCTGATTCCTCATTAAGTAAACTTATATGATTATTCATGGATATTTATAGTTAAAATTTGATTTGATATTTATTAACTCAGTTTTAAAATTTATGTTATTATGGAAAAGTTGGATATTGCTTAAGTTACATGATTATATTTATATGACATAGTTGTATTGTATATGTTTACATTATGATCATGTTAGTTTGTTATTTCAGCTATATTTTATGATGAACATATATTATGATATTATCATCTAACTACATGTTTATTGTAAGATTGACACAGGAGAAATCATCCTTCAGAGTATGATAGAGGGAGAGCATCATAAAAGAGGGTAACATAGATAGAGTTGTTGGGGGATAATAGAGAAACCGGCTAGAACTCTACACACACCACATTACCTAGCACATGTTAGATGCATAATGGAATGGTTATCATACTTTTTTTTATGCCATTTGCATTAGATAGTCATTTAAACATGCTTTGATATCATAGTTTGATGGTTTTGTGGAATTCATATCATGTGATTTGCATATGTGATCATTAAATACTTTTAGAAAATGATTTGCGTACCAGTACAAATTTGAAGTTATTGACTAATGGATTTATCATTAAATCATTCTCATTTGAAGGGCTAATTTAATTAGCGAATATGTATTGATTATTTTAATTATTATAAAATATGATAATTGACATTTAAAAGGAAAAATATAGGAAAAAGAGAAGGAATTATTAAAATAAGCAAAAAGGGAAGCAAATAAAAAAAGAAAAATAATAAATAAAGAGAAATGGAAGGTTTTAATATAGGAAAAATAAAAGAAATAATAATAATAATAATAATAATAATAATAATAATAATAATAATAATAATAATAATAATAATAATAATAATAATAAAGGAAAAAATCTATAAAGAGAAAAGCTATGCCCTTTCCCACAAGAGTCCAAAATAAAAATAAAAATAAAAGAATATATTTAGATAGAGAATAGTGAGGTGCAACATACAGAGCAAAAGAAGGCAATTTAGTGGAAGAGAGATAAGAAGAAGAAGAAGAAGAAGAAGAAGAAGAAGAAGAAGAAGAAGAAGAAGAAGAAGAAGAAGAGGGGAGTGAAGTTCAATAGGGCATTTCCAATCAGGTAGGCGATGTATTTAAATTTTATATATTTATTTGAATTGTATACATATGTGTCTGTTTGAATTTGTAATCACATATATGTCATTTATATATATACACATATGTTTAGGAACTGTATAAAAAAATATCTTAATACTAATATGTGTGTGTGTGTGAACAAATGAAAATAGAGATTGAACCAAATGTTAAAAAGTACTCAAACTTATACGGTAGTTTTAATGTGAACAATGAACTAGATACTTGTTGAATCTATATAAATACCTGTAGTTATTTATGTAGTTTTCAATAGTATATAATTAACTATATAAATTTTAACTGAGTTATTTGAGACCTACAGGACTTGGGTATGAAGGATATACAATGACTAAAGTCAGAAACATATATATTATGTTAAGATTGTTGGCAACGAGCGCAATAATCCTTATAATACTATTCTATTATGAATTGGATGGATTATGGATAGGGATATACTATATATATTCTATTTAATATTCTATTTGGATTATGATATTAACTACAAAACAGATTGTGTACATATATTGTGATTTCTCCTTAGCATAATATATAGGAGATATTCCACCACAATTCAGTATCATAATTAATACCACTAATACATTAGTATAAAATAATATTATGTTAATACATATACATATTGCTCCATATATCCCCATTAAGGAGAACTAAAAACTACTTAATTGATGTTTTATGGAAATTAACATTATATCATGCTTTTAATAATACTTTATTTAAATCAATTAAACATCAAGGTATACTTACACCAATCAATCTTGTTCCTTTAACACTGAACAAAAATGTGGAATCTGTAACTTTGACAGAAGTCTTATTATAAAAACTACTAATCCATAATTCTCTGCCTTTTTGCATTCATTCCTATCAAGGCATTGAAGGTTAAACATCTATATGATATATGGGTAAATATTAGGGAAATCTATACCAGATGGACATGGTCTTGGAATACAATTTATGGTAGATGGGGAAACTTGCTAATACAATATAGCATGAAGTGAGAGATATAATACAACTTCATAATAAAAGAATATGTGATACTCTTAAATGTTGAGTTGTATTAGTTATACTAGATAGATGTGATACTAGTTACATATTTCATATTATTTAAGTGCAATACTCTTATGTATAGTGATATTTGTTTTATAAATCCTATGATATTTAAGATTTGAATTACACTAATATGATGTAGAATATGATATGATTATTTAATAAAAGCTACAATTTCAAATGCAAGAGTGTTTAAGATACTACGGACTATCATTATTTTAGAATGATCTTATGGATACTTATTTGATATTCAAATTATACAAAAGAATAAAATTATGAAAACTAGTATAATCTTATGTATCTGAGGTAATAAAAATGATGAGTTATATAGTAAGAATAATGCTAAACCATAATAAATAGGATATCTACTAATGAAGTAAGAATATACATATATAGGACATAAGGAATATCCTATATATAGATGAAGTATATTCATAGATTTGAATATCAACAATAATCTCAAATATCCATAATATCAATCTAATAATGTCGTTTGTCCCTGATAAAGGGTTATCAATAGTAAATTGGGGATACCAGTCACAAATTTGAAATAGATATCCATGAACTAGACTAATTAAGTCATAACATAACAAATTACTAATTTATTTTGTTGAGCTATAGGTCATATGTGAGATATCTTGATAATTAGGTTAATTACATCCTCATGAACAACTATTATTGTAGAGGATCTTGCTCATGTGGTTTTGACATAAGTTGTTAATAAAGATTATGTTCATATAACATATAACTAAGATTATGAGATGATTGGTTCTCGACCTTATTTTGACTGGCTATTGTATTTAGTAGTTGTGTTGAGAACACTAAACTATGATAATATGGATTATCATAGGGTGCATTATATTTATAAAGTACATATAGTAATTAGAAACTATGGTTAGATGTATATTTTACCTAGGTGGTATAAACTATAGTGATTATTTCTATTATTTATGTGATAGATAATATTGTGAGATTCATTGTTAAGTTTGATGGAATATATGTATGCCTTTAGATTATTCAAGTACTTAACATGATTTTTGATTTCTAATAAGATGTAGTCTGTATGAATCTATTTGTTACACTATGTTAACTAAATCTTGCATTTTTGATACTAAGTAGTAAGATGGACTTCACTAGCTTACTAGTATCATAATGTCAGATGAAATAATCTGATCAGGTGGTGTGTATGAACTTGATTCATCTTTAGACATTAATTATTGAAACCTTTGACCAAAGTAATATTAAATGAAATATTATCATTTCATGAGTATGATTTACATATTTTTGCAATATCTTGATTATAATGAGTTTCTTTATGATACACCACATGTTTAGTTTTAAAAATCATACAACACAAGATAACTAGTTTATCTTTCTGGATTCCCACACAATCGCTATCTAATCATCTATGAAGGGAGGGTCATTCTCTGATGGGATTAGTGTGGAGAATCGTTGGTTGATTTTTGGTATGTAAAAATATTCGGATGATGCTCTCCCTCTTCAGAGCAATACTTATTTAGAGATGACACTTGAGATTGTCATAGATACTAAAGTTTGGATAACTTATGATGTAAGAAGCCATGTATCTTATATATGTATGTTATATAGTATTTATTATTAAAATATTATCATGATGAGCTGTAATTAATTATTTATTATAAATTGATAGTAATGGTTGTATGGTTGTACTAGCCATGTCTAGATATCTGTAATTACTTTCTATATTCATTTATGATATGTTTCTTATGGTGATAGTGATCAGTGATTTATGATGTAGTATGTTTCATTTATAGTTATCATACCTAGATTATTTTATATGATCACTAATTAGATTCTTGTGGTGTAATCTATTTAAAGTATATTTTTTTTTAATTTAAAAAAATTATTTTTAGATAGTTCTCAATGGGGATGTTACATGTGATATCAGAGCTACAACTCGAACTCTAAGAACTACTGATTCCACTAAAATTTTTATATCATTTTATTACCAAAAAAGAGAATGGTGAAAGCTAGAGTATCTAAAGAAGGTTCATCAAATGTTAATGATAGTAACCCTATGTTTGATCCTAGTCGATTTTCCACTGAGAAATAAATAAAGATGGATCATATTATCATATCCATGAATGAGACAAGATATCAAATTACAATCTTGGAGTAGGTAGTTCATGATCATGAAAAAGATGAACATCAAGATGTACCTGAATAACATCCTACTGAGTAGAAAAACCCTTGGGATATGAGAGCTTGGGTAACTATGGAGTTGACTAGAAACATGAAAAATTTGAACCCACCTAAGTTTGATGGAACTATTCTAAGTGTTAGAGTTAAATTATGGCTAATTAAGATGGAGAAGTATTTAAAAAATTGAAATTAAACTAAATAAACTAAAAGAGTATGGGGAGCATACCAATTAGATGGTGAGATAACTATGTGATGGGCCAACAATAGGTTGGAAATTAATTTTAACTCAACCACCACTACTTGGTATCAGTTTGTGACTTTAATTAGATCAATGTGACTTCCAGAACTTTATTTTTGTCAGAAGATCATAGATTTATAGAATTTAAAATAGAAAAACTTATCGATGAATGAGTATTAGGAGAAGTTCACCAAATTTTTGAATTACATACCTTGATAGCAAGGAGATGAGAGGTTCAGGATTAGAAAGTTTATCATGGGATTGAGACCTTAGATCGATGGAGAGGTGTACATTCATGAACCTTCTACCATGGATTAGGTCTTCAATAAAGTAGTCAAATAAGAACAGAAGTTGAAGTCTCTTTCATAGACTAGAGATAAGTTCAAGAAAAAGTTTAGAAATTATAAGTCAACTTTGAAAAAGAAGAAATGGAAACAGAGGATTGAAGACTCCAGAAAGAAATTTAAGAACTAGAATGCTAAATTCAATAATAATTTAGGTAAAAAAAATTTGGAAATGGTTCCAAAAGCATTTTTATGGTAAGCCAATATATAGATAGGAAAAGACCACCTGGAGGTTGTTTTATTTGCAGAGATAACCATTATCCTCATGACTGCACTTAGGACAAGTCAAATAAAAAAGGTCATATTCCTCAATAGGGAAACTTTCAATAATGTATTCATGTAGCAGTTGATAATCATCAACTCAAATTTCAAGCATTACCTATAGAGCTATCAGGTACATTATTTAAACATTCAATTTTTATTTTGATAGATATAGCGGTTACAAAATGTTTTATAGCTCCTAGAATGCTTATTAAGTTATCTAGAAGAGTTGGAGTAATTACAAATTCATGATCAGTATCATATGAGAATAATTCAAAAGTCATAGTTGACAAGTGTTTAGTTGAAGCAGAGGTTAGGTTGTCTGAATTCATAATAGTAGTGGATTTATATGTAAAAATACTAGGGTCATATTATGTGATCTTAAGAGTTAATTAACTTATGAAACACAAGGCCAAGGTTGACTGCTACCTAAAGAATGTTGAATGTTTAGAGGATTTTGGAAATCAAACATAAATTCAGGGTGACAAAAGAAAGTTAAAGATTAGGCAAATTTATACAATGCAACTCAAAAGGGATAAAATGAAAGGTGGCAAGCATTTATCAACATGATAAATGAAATGAAGGAACCTAAGGAACCATCTATCAAAGATTACCTATTTCTTAGAGATTTCATGATATGTTTTTAAAATAATTACCAATATTACCTCCTAAATATGAGTTTAATTTATCTATCAATATCATACCTAGTTTAAAACCATAGTCTAAGGCACCATACATGATGACAACCATTGATTTGGTTGAATTGAAGGGTCAATTTTAAAAATTGTTGGCAAAGGGGTTGATCAAGTCTAGTGTGTCACTATGGGGTGTACCAGTTGTCTCTATCAAGAAGGATGGTAATCTTTGATTTTACATTGATCATAAAATGTTACAAGGCAACTATCAAAAATAGGTATCTATTTCCTCATATAGATAATCTTTTAGATCAAATACGAGGAGTAATGGTCTTTTTTAAGATTAATCTTAGAGTAGAATACCATTAACTGAGGATAATGAATGAGGATATTCTGAATATAACAATATAAACTCACTACAGGGACTATGAGTTCACAGTGTTACTATATAGGTTGACTAATGCTCTAATAACATTCATGAATCTCATGAATAGTGTGTTAAGAGATTATCTTTATCATTCTATTTTGGTCTTTCTTGATAACATTCTTATATAATCTAATAATGAAGAGGAGTACTTTTAGCATTTGTAACTAGTTCTACAATGGTTGCACAAGAATAATCTATATGGCAAGTTGTCTAAGTACACATTTTTTAAAAGAGACTGCAATATCTGAGACATATTATCTCTGTAGATAGTATCTCAGTAAATCCAAGAAAAATAAGAGCCATTATAGAATGGTCGGTGCCAAGGAATGTGCATGAGGTCAAAAGTTTCATGAGATTAGTAGGGTATTATAGAAAGTTCATTCTAAATTTTTTCAAGATAGCTAAAACAATTACTTCTTTACATAAGTACACAAAGTTGGTGGATAAAAAGTGACTTACCCATAAACATGATTTATCTAAAATTTTGTAGATAGCTTGAGATATCTACACTTTAAATTTTAAGATGTGTAATAACATGAAATATAGAATTTTGAGTCTAGTTTTAAAAACACTGTTTTTATTAAAAAAATAGTTAAGTATAACTAGGTCAAACATCTAAAATTTGAATAATTCATATTTTTTTAAGAAAACAGAGTAGATAAATGGTCATGTGGCACACCATTTTTTGAGCAACGTTTAATATTCTTTAAAACCCTTTAAAGAAAATTTATATAAGATTGTCTAGTTTTTTACCTATATTTTTTTAATTTTTTCAATGAATACTTTTTTTTATGAATTTTACAAGTAAAACGATGCTAAAAACTAACAAATAATGGATAGTTATCCATGTGACGTTCCTAACTACCTCAAAAAAATGAAAAATAATTTTTTTTAATGCGTATAGAATTATGTTTAGGTTGTGACCATATAACACATTTTTCACTTAGATCAATGAAATAAAAATGAAATGAACATGTATAGGCATGCATGTTTACGAGATGTAGTAGACTAAAAAAGGTATAGTTAAAAATCAGCATAGTTTGAAACCTTAAATTAATCCAAAATTTTAAAAAAATCATATTTTTTAAAATATGAGAGCATGCTCGTCATTATGGTATTAATATTTTTAATTTTTATGTTGAAATTCATAGTGTATTTGGTGATAAAAGTTAGATTTTATCATTTTTTATCATAACTCTCAGACTCGGTTGTAGATTGATATGTCCAAGCCTTAGGCTAGGGAATCCAAGCCATTCATGAGCTAAAAGGCATAAGATTTGAATTCAAATTCAAATAGTGTGATCACGTTAATGTATAATGTGATCGTATTAATAGATAATTTGATCACATTATTATAAAACTAATAACGTGATCGCATTACTGTTATTTTATAAATTAAAGTAGTGCACATGTACATGGAGTGAATGTTGGTTAATAGATAATGCATAAAGTTATATTTATATTGTTACATTTATTTCCTTATACTTTAAATTTATTTTAGTAAATTAATAAATTAGGATTACTCTACATCTGATTGTAACAACCCCACTAGGGTCCAACTAGAATTACGTTATTTTTTTAATTAAACACATTTACAAAAAATAGATTATACGACAAGAATCTACAAAGACCATAATAAATACTAAAGTTGTGATAAACACAAAAAACATAAAACATCTCATATAATTGATCTCTAATATTATCATAATGCAGACATAGAAATTAACTATATTAACTCAACCATAGTTGATACAAGTCTACAACCACCACTATCAATATACAATAACACGGAATTACAATTCTCATGATAATATTTAGTAATAATTATAATAAAATACAATGTAGATATAAGATACATGGTTCTCTTAGAGCATAGTTTTTGAACTCAAGTATCTGTGTTGATCTCAAGTGTCATCGTGATAAGTAGTAATACTCTAGGCAAAGAGACCATTATCCAAAAATTATTCCATACCAACCATAGATCAATGATTATCCAAACTAATTGCATCATGAAATGGCCCTCCTTTCATGGATGAGTAAAAAGTGATGGCACAAAAATTTAGAGAGACAAGCAAGTACCTGTTTATTGTATAATTTTTAAATAAACATATAGTGTATCATAAAAACTATTATATTGCAAGATACCACACAAACATGTAAATAATACTAATGAAATGATAATGTCTCACTAAACATACTTTAGCTAAAGTTTTATGAATAATAAATAATAAGGATCTATAGATCAATCAAATTTATACACACCACTTGATCATATCGGCTTTATCTATCATTGTCATACCAATAAGCTAGTGAAATCCATCTCACTCTTTACTATGTATTGACAATGTAGATTGGTTGAATATAATTCAACCAAAATATTTATTTAATCTACACAAATATTATTATATCCACACATTTATTATTCTTCTTATCAATTTCCTTCAAAATCCTCTTATGATAAGTTAGCTAATTTAGTCAAAAAAATTTAGTAAGCTAATTCTAAGTAAACTAGAGGTTTTCATAGAGTGCCATGGAAAGGTTGTTTCCTAGTGGTATGAGTATCATTGATATTTAAATACAAACTTCCACCTTATGTACTAAGTGAGTTTTTGGGATATTGAACTCCTAAACATGGATAATATTTCTAACACACTATATCTCTAAATTTTCTCACTATGGAAAGAATTGTTATAAAAAATATAGGGTTTTATATTCTACTCATTTGACCTTTTCCATAGTCAAAATAGAGTATAGTATTTTATTGCAAAAATAATCTAGATTTTTTTTAAGTTTTCAATCTTTATCGGAAGTGGGTTGGGCATTGGTTTAGATCTAGCCTTTCTTTTAATGACCAAAATTTATAGTGGTCACCCATAATGTCCAATAACTAGATTCAAATTACCAAAATTCTAACACTAAAATCCATTCTGCTCTTTAAAAATTGAATCTCTATAGTTAGAGATGTTGTCTCTTCAAAAAATTTGATTCCGTAGCCTCCCTTTTAGAGGAAATATAATACTTTAGCTCTAGACTTGCCTTCCATTATGTAGATTCAAAACATATTCCTACTATTATAATCCATAATCTTAGTCTATAACCTCAAGATTCATAGTGGAAATATTGGTGGTGGAATTGTGATACTAATTTTACGAATCAATCTTCAACATTACTTTATCAAATTATGAGCCTTTTTTGTCAAAGATTTAAAAATTAATAGTTGGTAAATTTTCAAATATTCTCCTCAAATGTGGATTTTCCACCTCAACTAGATATGGAATTCTAAGATTGGGCATAAGCTCACTCATTTTATTTAGTGCCTACTCTACTAGTGTTTACCGCTAGGGGAAAGACTCAAACATGTTGGGATTCTTAATCCCAAGTTTCATGTGTGCTCTATACCCAAGATGTTTAAAAACTTATTCTAGATCTTTCATCATGTTTACAAAGCTTGGAAATGGATTCATAGTTTAGTTTAGCCTTGACACCCAAAGCCATTAAATTTAAAGATACTTCTTAATGACCAACATAAATAGTATTTTTGTGGAATTTTTTCAGAGCTATTATACTTTTTAATCATTATAAAGATAGGAAATATACCATATAAAATAATAAATATATTTTTTAGACATTTTTAGTTAACAATAAAGTAGTTGTTATCTTGTTTGCTTATTTTCACATCTAGACACAAACATTAAAATATGTTATGGAGTATTAACATGTCTAGCAGGTTCTCAACCATTGGGGAAGTGCACTTCAACCATGCCTAGGGTTCCTATGAATTTTTCCTTTCAAGGATATCCTCCATTGGTCCCCAAATGGTGGCTCTCATTTTCTTCCCCTACCCAATCCTTAACAAGGATGTGGAGTGCTTCATTGCATGGAAAAGTCTATACTAAGTATCTCATTAACCTTTTTTGGTATAGAGTGATGATTAGATGGGTGTTATGATTTCTTTGCCTCCTAGGTAGATAATTATTAATGAACCCAAAAACTAACAAGAATAAGAAAATTACCAATAAACTAAGATCTTGAAACAATACTTAGAATTGATTCGTATTGATTTCTTGACATAATTACAAACCCAAACCATGCTTAAATTAGCCTAAACTCATAAATTATAATCTACATTCAAAATTTGAGATAAATTAAAATCTAAAATAATGTATATTTTTAATAGCCACTATTTAGAGTTAAGTTACACATGCAAGCGCGCATGACTCTAAAAATTTCCAAAAATAACCTAAATACTAAAATTAGACTGTGGGATAAAATTCAACTAGAGTTTTTGTTTGGTTCTAAAAATATATAATATCTAAATTTAAGAAATTCTCAAAAAAATCATTAAAAGCTAATTTTGGACCCTCAAATGATCACGTTTGGCCTCTAAAAAATATAAAAATCAAATCTAAGTGGATAGAGTGGATTACGAAAGAATTTAACCTTTTGATATGGTCATTTTGACATGTGGAAGACCTCAAACAAAGTTACGAGTCAAAATTTATGGCCTCCGAAAGGTTGGCTTATTTTTTCTACACCATTCTCCTCTGGTTGAAAACATCTCAGCACCTACAGGTTTCCCTAATTATACTGCTACCATTTTTCCTTGTCAATTTTTTTTAGCTCCCATTCTGTAATATAAGTTTTATCTTCTTGCTAAAATCCTTCTCACTACATCAAATACCTATTATAATTCCCTTGCCTTGTGCTCACTGTCTTCATATCTAAAACCTGCTCTTTTCTTTCTTCTTCTTTGGAAATTGTTGCTCCCAATTCAATTATTCATCTTCACCATCTTTTCCATGGAATTCATAAAAATATGAAACATTAAATACTAGAGATATATCAATTTTTGTGGTGAACTCACCTCATATGCGTTATCATTGATTTTCTTCACAATTTTGAATAGCCCAATTTTTTCACACATCAAATTATTATATGTGCCTTTTGAAAATATTTATTTCCTCAAGTAAATGATTACCAACTCTCCTTCTTCAAATACCTTGGATCTTCTTCTAACATCTATTGTTAATTTATATTTATCACTACTTTCTTGCAACTTTCTTCTTACTCCTTGTAACTGTTGCATATGATCTACAAACACTTTTGCATCATCACTAATTCAATCTATAATTAGAAATTATACCAAATCTTAGATACCCATAATATTTATTCCATAAATAATTTGAAAAGGTGACTTTCATGTTGATCTATTCACTGAACTGTTATATACAAACTCAGCTTGTGGTAAAGCCAAGTCCCATTACTTTGGATTCTCTCCCACTATGCATCTTAATAAATTTCTCAAGCTTCTATTCACAACTTTTGTCTATCCATTTTTTTTTAGTGATATGCACTACTGAATTGTAGCTTAGTATCAATCTTCTTACACAAAGTCCTCTAAAAATGACTTAGAAATTTAATTTCCCTATCTAAAGTAATAGTTTTTAGAACACTATGTAATCTCACAATATCAATAAAAAATAATTCTCCAACTCCAGTGGCATCACTGGTTTTCTTACATGCAATGAAATGAACCATTTTAGAAAATCTATCTACAACAACAAAAATTGAATCATTACCTCTTTGTGTGTTTGGCAATCCCAACACAAATTTCATACTCAAATATGTCCATGGTCCTCTTGAATCTGGTAATGGCATGTATAGTTCAGTATTTTTTGCATACCGTTTAGTCACCTGACATATTCTGCACTTTGAAACATACTTTGTCACATCTCTCTTCATCTTTGACCAAAACTAATTTTCCTTGACCAAAGCTATTGTCTTTGTCTTACCAAAATGTCTATCCAAACCACCAATATGTAATTCTCTTATTATATTGTCTCGTAGAGACCCAATTGGAATGCATAATTATTTCCCTTTGAATAGATAACCTTCTTGTATAAGATACTCATAAAGCATCTATCCCACCTATTCATGGATTTTTGCACTACTCAACTATCTTTCTAAAACATGGATCACTATCATATGATTCTTTAATATCTTTAAATTCAAATACTTCACTTACCATAGTAGTTAATAATACTACCCTCCTGATTTTGTTTCCCTAATTTATGCTTCAATAGAAAAGTATACCCTTGCAAGAAAGAAACCCACTTTACATGCCTACTATTCAACTCTTTTTGTGTATTCAGATACTTCAAAGCCTCATGATCTGTACATAGTATAAACTCCTTACGTACTAGATAATGCCTCCAATGTCTTAATGCCTATACATTTACATAAAGTTCAACATCATAAGTGGAATACTTTGTTCTTACCTCATCCAATTTTTCACTGAAATATGATATTGGATTTCCTTCTTGAATCAACACAACACTAATTCCCACAAATGAAGCATCACAATCAACCCCAAACACTTTGTTAAAATTTGGTAATGCTAAAATTGACCTTTCTATAATCTTCTTCAAAATTTCAAAGCTTTTTGTGGCTTCTCTAGTCTATGCAAATTCCTTCCCTCTCATGCAATCTATTATTGGTGCCACAATACTACTAAATTTTTTAATAAATTTTCTTCAAAAAGTTGCTAAATAATGGAAACTTCTTATCTCTATAATGATTTTTGGAATACGCCACTCAACAATTGCCTTTATCATTTCTTCATCTATTTTCACACCATCGGCTAAAACTATAAATCTCAAAAATATCAAACTATTCTGCATAAACCTACACTTCTTCAAATTTGCATACAACTTATTTTTTTTTAACAAATCCTTTACCATTATCAAATGTTGTAAGTGTTCTTTTTTATTCCTATTGGATACCAAAATAACATCAAAATAAATAACCACAAACTTACCAATATATTCTCTTAGTATTGTATTCATCACCCTCATAAATATGTTAGGTGCATTAAATAATCTGAATGGCATCACCATCCACTCATATAAGCCATCCCTAGTCTTGAATGTAGTTTTCCACTCATCTCCTTCATGAATTTAAATATCATAATAGCCACTCCTTAGATCAATCTTGGTGAAATATTTTGCTCCTACAAGCACATCCATCATATCATCTAAATGAGATATAGGAAACCTATACTTTATTATAATTTTATTAATTACTCTACTATCGACACACATTCTCCATCCTCCATATTTATTTAGAGTTAGCAATGTTTCTATTGCACATGAACTCATACTCTCATTTATCACTTGCTTCCTTAGCAATTTAGTAACATGTTTATTCAATTATGCATATTCTGTTGGACTCATCCTATTATTTGTTTGATTAGATAGAGCTGATCTTAGAATCAAATCAATGTGATGATGAATATCTCTCTTTGGTGGTAAACTATTTGAAAATTCGTCAGGGGTAACATCTACATATTCTTTCAACACTCTTACTGTTTCTCTCGATATTGGCACCATTTCTATTTCTTCATTATTTGTTATTAGTGAATAACAACCTGCAACCTTCAAACTTTGGATAAATTCTTTAGTACAAAGCATGATTTATGTCTTCTCTTCCTCTTTAAGAGGTAACAAAACTACCTTTGTACTACCTTTCCAAAAAATGTATGTATTCTTTGCTCCATCATGAACTACTTTCCTATCAAATTATCACAGTCTCTCCAATAACACATGACATGCATCTATCATAAAAACATCACACCATATTTCATCATTATAACTCTTTCCTCTAGAAAACTTGATTAAGCACATTTTATCTATTGTAACTTCATTCCCTTTCTTAAACCATGAAATCCGATAAGGATTAGGATGCTTTTCACATTGCAGATTTAGTTTCTCAATCATTTTTGTAGCAACCATATTTTCAAAACTACCACTATCTATAATTACTTTGCATACCTTTCCACCCGAAGTACATCTTGTTTGAAAAATATTTGATCGTAGCTAAGCATCACCACCTTTTTTATTTTTCACTTGACCATTCTTGGAGAGATCATGGTTCTTCTCATCATGAGATTTTCTCCAACATATGTTTGTGCAACTTCAGTATTATGCTCTTTTATTTCAGCTTCAACTAGATTTACTCTTAGGCGATCTTCTTGCCTTCTTTCTTGATCGTGATAATTTTGACACTGAAATGTTGTGTGCCCTTCTTCTCCACATCTATAACAAATATAAGATCTGTGTTGATTTAAAAACAATCCTCTAGCACCACTGTAACCTCATCCTCTCTAAAATCCTCTTCCTCTTTGTTGGTATTAAAACCCTTGCCTATTATCATCTTGCCTTTCTGCACCACATGATGATTCACTTTTATTGGCATTAAAGCCACCTCTAGTGGTATTAAACCCACCTCATCCCCTTATTAGAGGGGATCCACCTCTTCTTTGACTAGTAGATGTCCTTCTAAAATTTTGTCTATTTTGTTTTTCTTCTACCTTCAAAGCTAATTGATAATCCTCCTCCATGTTAAATATTATATGCATGCTTAATTCATCTTGAATAGCAAATTTCAAACCATTTACATACCTTGAAACTATTTGTTCTTCCATTTCATCATGCTCCACTCATATGGAAAGCTTGTAAAATTCATCTATATACTCTTGTATATGATGATATTTTTTTTAAAATCTTATGTATAGGGTTTCTGCATAATCCATAGAAACAAATTTCTCCCTCAGCTTCTTCTCCATCTTTTTCCATGAATAATCTTCTCTTTACCTTTTTTTGTCTCTCTTTCTGTAGGGGATCCCACTAAATCATTGCATGAACTTTCAATTTTGTGCATGCAAACTTTACCTTCTTATCTTCTCTCAAATTATTCCACTCAAAGAACTTCTCCATGCTATTCATACAATCTATTAACTTCTCTAGTTTTAAACTACCTCCATAATCTACAAAATCAACCTTGATTACTTCATTTTTTCCTTCTAAAGCCTGAACCATCCTCTCTTCCATCAATGGTGGCTACTCTTGTTGTTTTTCTTCTTTCTAAATTTTTTCATCATGATCTGTCTCTTTCTCATCACCACCTTGTCTTCTTGCTTGACTGGTGATAACCTTTGTTAATTATTGAACTCACCTCTATAGTTCTTGTATAATTCAGTTCATATGTGTCATACCTCCTCATCCTCTTACCATTCTTCTCTCCTCCAAGATTTGAACCTGGCTCTGGTACCAAATAATGAACCCAAAAACTAATAAGAACAAGAAAATTACCAATATGCCAAGATCTTGAAACAATACTCAAAATTATTTTGTATAAATTGCTTGAAATAATTACAAACCCAAACAATGCTTAAATAAGCCTAAAATTAGAAATGAGAGTCTACATGCAAAATTCTAAAGAAAACTAAAATCTAAAAAAAAAAAAAAAAATTAGTAGCCACTATTTATAGTAAATTTCACATGCAAGTGTAAATGGCTCTATATTTTTTTTGAAATAACCTAAATACTAAAATTAGACTATGGGATAAAATTCAACTAAAGTTGACGTTCGGTTCTAAAAATATACAATTTTTGAATTTAAAAAATTCTCAAAAAAACTATTAAAAGATAATTTCAGACCCTCATATAATCACGTTTGGCCTCCAAAATATATTAAAATCAAATCTAATTGCATAGATCAACTTAGGATAGAATCAAACTTTTTGATACGGTCATTTTGGCATGTAGAAGACCTCAAACGCAGTTACGAGTCAAAAGTTATGGCCTATGGAAGGTTGGCCTATTTTTTCTACATCAATTATGTTAGCTTTTCTCTGTCCAAAGATTGCTCAAGATGGGTGAATTGGCTTAGATCTTCTTTTATGATATCTTTCTTCTTGAATTATTTAGTGTCTCAAAGATGATCTATTGTTTCCTATATATAAATATCACATTTACATTAATGTTTTGTTATATTTTTTTTGTATAACTATATTTAATCGATATTACTATTTCTTATATAGTGACTTTACTATAATTTTAGCCAACACAACATTAAAATCATGAATATCAACTGAAACTTTTTATTATAATTGTATGTATATGTATGTATATAAACATTTGAGAATTCAAATCTATAAATATTGAAAATTAACAATTAAATTATCACATCAACTTCAATCACCTTTATAATCATTTTGTATACATTCATCACATCCAAATCTATCACATGGTTGAATCATGTGGATAAATGTTACAAAATACACCTCCACTCTTTATATAAGACTAAAATTTGAACCGTTAAAAAGGAAATATCATAGTCATGAAGTCAATAGACCACATAAGTAGATATTGTCATACGCACTTTGCATTTTTCTTCTTTTCAAACTAAAGACTATAAGATAAGAATACTACAAGCGAATAATACTCATTATACTCCCTAAACTCTATGGATAAACTTGAATAAATACCTCCTTACCTAATGCTCAACAAAAGGAACAAAGCTCTTTTTAAAATTTAGTATCTTGAAGAAGCAAGCATATTGAAGAATCAACTGCCTTCTGGATCAAGTCCCGGTGTAGGCCATTAATAAAATAAGGAGAAATAATGTAAAGCAATATTTTTTTTGGTCATATTTTCAATGATTTTAAGAATGCGAAGGTTATTGTTTTTTAATTGCAGCAAACTAAAACTTCTCCATGCATGCATCGTAACACCAGACATCTAAAAAGACAAGGCACATAAAAATTAAAAATAATATAATAATAATCTGCATAAAACAATGCCTAATTAATTCTACAATAACATGGAAGAAGAAATGGATTCTTAACTATTAAAACACTATTATTCTATTCTATGGATTTTCACTTGTTTTTAAACATGTTATTACTATTTATAAATTCCGAGGTGAATTTAGGATTGTTTGGATTTATAATTAATTAGATTAGAGCTTCAAATAAGGGAATGTCTAGACCATACAAATAGTTTTAGTTTGGGCCTTATATTCTTATAATATATTATATACAATTTTGATAATAATTATTATAGTCCATATTAATATTCATATCATGTAAAATAAGTTTTTAATTTTATTTATTTGTTTATCATTTTTTTAATATATATTTTAAATTTAAATGTTTTATATTTATATTTTTGAAATGAACATCATTAAGCGTGGATGAATTGTGCTTCTATTATTATATTGAACAAGTCATGCAAGATTAAAATTAGGAATATTTGTGGTTGGGCGTTTATGTGGGATAGGTTCCTCGAGTGTTCACACAATTATAAATTTGTAGTGAAGTGTAAATGAAATATTCCAAGCATGTTTCCAATGATAAAATGAACTTAATCAATTACTTTCTTTTTATATATAAATAATCTCAAAATTTGGCACATTGTCAACCTTTAACAACTAGAAACAATAAAGAAGAAAAGAGATAATGGACAGACTCAATTTATCTAAAAGTGTTTGGATAACTATGTCAAGAATACACAAATGGCCCTAACACATTTTAAGGTCAAAATTGAATATAACATGACAGCATTTTTAAGTTTACACCAAATTTGAATATGATTGAAATGGTCAACATGGGACATTTTTCGTATCATTTTTAATGGATAACAACATGTGTCTCAATCGTTTTCTCTATTCAAATTGATGGCCACTGAATATAACAATATGTACATTTTTTTCTCTGGTATGAATTCAAATTATTTTTAATTTTTTAAAAGCACTTATTTTTCTGTCCCGAAATATTTGTGCGGCGAATTCTGATATGGGTTTGAATATAAATTTTTTCTTTTTTAAAAAAAAAGGTTAGAAAGCTCAAATAAAAGGATGAGGTTAGATTGATTTATTGTGAATTTATACTTTTCGAAGGAGGTTTGGAAGTTCAAGTAGAAGAATAAGGTAAGTATGTTTTATATGCTGTGGAGTTTGAATTCTTTTAATTTATTAATTGTTAATTTATTAAAAGTATAAAGTGATTATATATAAAATAAATAAATAAATTTATTTGACTAATTTAATTTTTAGTTAATTTTTTATAATTTTTAATCATGTTTAAGTTTATAATATTTTAAATTTTAAAAAAAAATTAGTGGTTGTTTATATATAAATATAGTAAAATTCTATAATTGATATTAAGTTTTGTTATAATGAGATATATCAAACCCCCCAGCATAATTATTTGTAAAAGTCTTTTTATCAATTAAAAGATCTTTATATAATAATTTTTCAAATTTAGTTATATGTAAAAAATAAGGTAGATTAACAAATATATGAGTAAAGAGATAGGGCATATCTTCTTTTTTACATTTTTTTATTGAAAGCATGTATTATATTTATAAAAAATAAAAATATACTACCCGCTCAATCAAATTGCAGGGGGTATGAAAGCACATCCCAATTAAAAATCATTACAAGTATAAAACTATGACTAACCCTGGGAGAATAACAAAGTTACGACCTTAGGCTCACAACAAAATCAGTTCCAAGTTACATACCAAGTGATATCAACAAAAACCTATAAATAGTAATAGACAAGATTTTAAGCCACTGGCACCATCAACCCTGCAAAAAGAGGAGGTGACAATGGACTATCTAGCTCAACTCCCTAACCATCCCATAGAGATGTAAATCATTAGGTATGAGTCCCCAACAATCTTATTAAGTACTTTATTTAGCATCTCCCTTAGTCTATTGGTGAGGGTATAAAATAGAAAGAGATACTCTTAGTATTTTTCATCTCTCATCCAAAAGGACATAAAACTAGAATGCCCACAACTAGCTTCCATGAAAGCCACCCTCCATGGCCCTTTGATGACAATAATCAAATGTGAGGAGGAGGAAATGGGGGGAGAACATAGAACGACGACTCTATGACCTGTGTGAACCCCTTCCTCTATCGCTCTATTCATGATCCCTTATGAGAGGATCTTGGGGAGGGAAATCTAGATGCACCCTTTTGTATGCCTATCAAATAGAACACATGTTTATAATATTTTGATCCAAAATGTCACATAATGTGTCTAAAATTCAATTAATATTTACTATTTCAAATACAATGACATGCTTAAGTTAAATCATTAATGCAATCAATGAGACTTAAAATAAGGAAAATAAAGAGAATTAATGCATATAATATTTTCTCTCATACTATCAATGATTTTAAGAATGCACGAAATTACAATATAATTAAACAAGAAATATGGTTTTTTTATATTTTATTATAATTTTTTAAAAAATAATCATTTTTAATATAAATATTTTTAATGTATTATATAATTTTTCATCTCAATCAAAATTGTATATCCCACCAAGTTCTCCACACTTAATACATCATAACCCCAAACATTTAAATATATAAAATACATAAAAATTAAAATTTTATTAAATAAAATAAAATAATAATATGTATAAAATAATGGTTAATTAATTGTACAATTGAACATATTTGACATAGATGCTTATCTTTTAAAAAAATTGTTATTTTATTATGCAAGTGTTTCTCACTTATTTTTGAACATATTATTACAATTTAGAAATTTTCATGTAAATTTAAATTTCTTAAACTTGTCATTAACTAGATTAGAGTTGGAAACTTTGGCAATGTAAATATCATACAAATGGTTTTGGATAAAGTTTTAACCTTTTATAATAATTTATGTAGTCTATGTAAACATTGGTACTCTGTAAAATAAGATTTCAGAACTATTCATTTGTTTATGATTTTTCACTTTATATCTCAAAATTTGTATGTTTTAGGTATAGATCTTCAAAATGAGCATCCCCATGTGGATGGGTTGTGCTTCTATCATTCTAAACAATTATAGATAAACAATGTAAAATAAATGAAATGTTCAAACATGTTTTCAATAATAAATCAATTTAATAATTTATTATCTTTTAATAAATAAATAATCTTAAATTTTGGAACATGGTTAACTTTTGATAATTAAAAAAAATAAAAGAGAAAAAGGAAAATTCATCAAATCAATCTACAAATGTGTTTCGATAACTATGTTAAGGTTATACAAATTTTCTTAATAGATTTTAAGGTTATATAAATGGACTATCCACATTTTGGAATCATACGTATAGTTTTAGTAAAAAGTCAAAATGCATATAAAGTGAATGTGGCAATTACATAGAATTATATAAAGGTTGTTTGAAATATCATATCTTATCATAATAGTTCCATAACCTCAAAATTTAGATCATTTATTTAGACAAATGTATATAAAACATGTAAAATTGTCTAAAATAAATTAAAAAAAGACCATTTTTAACAAGTATATATTTTCCTTACCTTGAGGTGTGTGCTTCGTGCCCAAAGTAAACATATATGATCATACACTTCAAAGTAGATATCTTATCCATTAAATTAAAGGATCCTTATCCATAACAGTCATCCCTATGTCGATTCCAAGTTCTTTAGAAAATATCTTGTATTGCACTTGTGATCATAATCATCACTCAACCTTGTATCAGCTTGAGGCAGTGTAGATCCTGTGTCCCCCAGAGTATTAGTTTATTCCCTGGGAAATTGGCTCTAGTACAAATAGATAAAATGACCTCCAAGTTATCCTTTCTTATCTCGTTGGGGACATCAGCCAATCCTCCTTTCTCCTTCTCATTCAAAGCAGGGCTAATCTCTTTGTTTTTATTCAGAAAAATCACCTCTCCTTCTGCAATACCCTACAGGATGGATGCCTCAACAAGGGGAAATATTTTCCAGGTGTTAGGGCCGCTATGTCATCAGCACTCGTGGCATTATTCAGCGAAGTGTCTTCTTTTTTGTCTCCACATTCATGACCAAAGATGTAGCACCTGGAGCAGATTTCATCGTTTCTTTCATACACAATGTTCTGCGTCCGGATTCTAAATTTGTGTTTTGAGCTTAATGGACTTGGGTAATACTATTTATACATCAACGTTGACACAGATTCTAGTGAAAACTAGCCTGCTTCTTGCTGTAGTCACTGAATCAATTTCAACAAGGGAGCTAATAGAATTCACAATCCCCATTAGGATATTATTCCAGTACTCCAGCAAGAGAGCTGGAAGTTTGATCCAAAGAGGGATGGTGCTAGGAAATCCCTTAAATGGGTCAAAACCATACTTCTAACTTTTGAACAGCAAGACAGACTTACCCAAATTCCAGAGCCTTCTTTCAAGAATATGAACACATTCCTCTTGGTTCAAGAAGGAGAACAAAAGGAAGCGATTGGGCATGGTTGAAATCTGTAAGTTTCCTCTCAAAGATCACATTCTTCTGGCCTAATCTCTTACAACATCAATATTTGGTCTCGATACTTTAAACTTTCCTATCAAACTATACCGGTACTCCTCTTCCACCTAATCTATTTCAACATCCAAAATTTCCAGTATGGCTTCCTTGCCAACAGTAGATGGGATGAGATCCTCAAAGCTTATAAGAAAATGTGATGTCAATAAACTTTATTATTTTTACAACTTATTTATTTGTATTAATCTCCTTGTACAATTATTAAGAGTCTTCTATGGGTTATATTTGATTAAATAGGTAATGAAGAGTTCTATAATAATACCTTTAGAAAAGATTTAAAACTAAAATTGATACGAAAAGATAATGATTTATATGATTCAAATTTGTGTATTTATAACGTAAACACATTTAGATCTAAATTGTAAAAATTGTAATGCATGCCAATACAATTTTTGATTTAAAAATGATTTAAAATAATCATTTTAATTTTAATTAAATTTAAATGTTCAATTAATAAGAATATAAATGTTCAAAACTGTTACAGAGGTAAAATATTACTGAGAAATAATTCGCAAAAACTCCACAATTAAGACTTCTGTAATGAAAGGCAGATCGTCTTTCGACAGTTTTCGAAATTTATAATACATTTTAATGTCATCGTATTTGAATATGACATAAAAATGACATTAACCAGAAACAATCCGTATTCTACATATTCAATATAATGACATAATGTCATTGCTGAGAAATAAATCGAAACAACTCAACAATTAAAACACACGATATAGTTTTTGGAGATTCGTTGGGAGTAGAGAGTTATTGAGAATTGAAAGTTGAGATTTGTTGAGATTCGTTAGAGTTGAAAGTTGTCCCATTCAACAATACATACATAATTTGAAATTTTAAAACACAAATTGCTGCCAACACGTTATTATTTATTTATTAGTAACGAATGCCATGCTACTTGTCTTTCTCAACGGAAATTTATCAAAATGTGAGGTGTCATAATTGAATATAACATGACCGCATTTCTAAGTTTATACCAAATTTGGACACTCGTAAAACGATTTCTAAAATTAGAAGTCAAATTTGTGTATGTTACAATGGTCAACATGTGACATTTTCCATATCATTTTTAATGGACATCAACACTGTGTCTCAAGCGTTTTGTAATTCAAAATGGTGGTCAATGACTATAACAATGTATATGGTTTTTTGTTTTCCCCTTAAATCTAAGTTTGTTTGTTTTTGTTTTTAAAAAAAAAAATTAATTTAAATTATTTATTAATTATCGATTTTTAGGTGGTCTTAGCTTTCCACTCTTTGTTAGTAAAAATATTTCTCTTGCATTAGTTAAGGCACCGCCTCCTATTCTTTATATGACTCAAGCAACAGTCAATTTTGTTTCTTCACTGCTTTTTATTATTATGGTTCCATCCTCACAGCCCTCTTCTGAGGTCAATGTCATTAATCTCAACTATAAAATTGTTCTATAGTGTTCCCATAATCCCTCCCCTTCTAAGAATGATGAGTATGCTCTATAAAAAAGGCATCCTTTTCAACTAAGTGAGTACATGGTGAACAATCTAAATTTTCATTGGTTTGTATCTCGTGAAGACCTTATATAGTGAAATGATATGAATCTCGATGTTTCCAAATGTTAGTCTATATTTGAGGTCTTACTGATGCGACATATAAGTATACGATCAAGAACAACTAAAAAAACTTTTTTCAAATGAAAATTCTCTATATGAAAGAAGTTAGGATTAATGACTTCTTCAGTTTATTGCTCGCACTATCTTGGTGGTGCCTTGTGTCAGGCCACTAGTCATTAACTTGGTCATGGATGCATCGTCACTTTTTTGGCACATGAGCTTTCTCAAAATGTAGCTTTTTGGGGGTATGACCCCACTCATTGGGTCATCTAGACCCTTTTTTATTTTAACAACCACATTATTGGACTTATTAACATGTATGTGGCCAATGATGTTGTGGAGTGAACTTTGGTTTGAATATGGTTAACAGATTATCTATCTGATGTCCACTAGATCATATTCAAAGATTATAACATGGTCGAATCCCGTGAAGACAAATAGGGTCATGTACCCATGCGCTAGTGTGCTGGGGAGTGGGAGGCATGGTTCTACATGCATAACAAACTTTGTGTGTTTGATCCTAATCACCACTAGAGGAGGGATTGAGATTATCTTTGCTTCACCTAGTTTAATTTTTGACAAGGAGAAGATAAAGTGCTTAAGCATCTTGATCGTGCTATGCTAGCAGAACAAGACCTTTTTTCTTTGCTCATGTGCATGATCCACTAGTTATTTTGCTCCCTAACACTTTGTTGTCAAATCATCACCCTATTTGCTTATGTATTGAGTGGACTACTTAGGTCAGAACCTCCAAAACATAGTTCTATCTCAATACAACTCATCTTAAACATGAAATAGTTTTTGGACATATCATTTGAATTTAGAACTTGGTTCATAAACCCATTAGGGATACTGATTGGATTGTATGCTGGTCTAATGCCATTTTTTTCACCACGACTTTATTTTTTATATATGACACATAAGTTTTCATAGGAGTTTGAGGCTCTGCATTTTAATAATCATCTTTAGACTCAAGCATCCAATTGGAGACATAAACTCCAAATTGAAGAGGCACACAAAGATAGAGGAGCACAACATCAAGATCATATGTATTGGCTAAAATTTGGAGATAATGTAACCAAAGAGTTATTTCTCTCCTTCGTTCAAGATGAGATAATGATAGAATCAAAGCCATTAAAGATGTTTCAGTCAAAGTTACCAAATTACCTAATATTTTACAAGTTTTTATGCACCATTACCATGGTATGTTTTTAGCTTAGCCCATCAATCCTAAACGAGATGTTGCTCTTTCTCAATGCCTTGGTGTTGTCCCTTGTAAGCTCTCTTAAATAAAAAAAGTTGCTTGTGATCGACCCCTCAGCTTGAATGATTTTAAGGAAGTTTTTTTAATGAAAATGGCCATTGACATAGCCCCAAGTGTTGATGGTTTTCCTTGTGAGTTATATCAAATCCTATGGGACATTGTGGGACTTGATCTTTATAGAGTTTATTTTGAATCTAGTTTGACCAATTCTTTGGGCCCTCTCATAAATCAAGGTAATATCAAGTTTATTCCTAAGGATGGTGGTCCTAAAGTCATTACCAATTGGAGGCATATCACCCTTATCAATATTTATTATAAAATAATTGATAAATCTCTAGCCCTCATAATTAAGAATATTCTTACCTTAATTGTTAGAAGTGAGCAAACAAAGTTTATTCAACATAGATAAATTTTGGATAGTGTCATTGATTTACAAGAAGGTATAGAATGGGATAGAGTTTCCAATCAAAAGGCTTATTTTTCAAGATTGATTTTGATAAGCCTTATGATTGCATAGAGTAGCCTTTTAGTATAGTAATGCTTCAAGCTCTTTAGTTTTTCCCTCAGGTTTGTGAAGGTTGTCGACATGAGTTTTCAAGATGTTGGTAATTATGTGAGGTGAAATAAATAAATTAAAAACTCATATTTTGGTATAAACCAATTCAAATTCAACAAAATAACTTATTTAGCTAATATATAAAAAATAACAACATTGTAGCATTAAATACATGAAGATTAGGATGCAATAGAAAATGATAAACCATTAAAAATTTCAATAGTAGAATGACCTAATAGAGTAATGAAACATAACACAATTTCCATGGTCAACAATGTGTCTATTAACTAATTGTGGGTAGATGGTATTCATTATGTGTTTTTTTGATTCCCACTTGTTTCATACCAATTGCATATGAGCTTGAATAGTTTCTTCCTAATATCTAACAAATAATTTTGTTTCATACCAATTGAGTTTGAAATTGAATATCTATGATATAGGTAATACATTTCATTGTAGGGTAATCAACTTTAAAATGTGTTGATTGATTCCTCTTTGATGTTTTATGATGCAATCATAAACACAGGTAGAAGTTGCCAAAGTGGATTTCATTGTAGGGTAATCAAATTTAAATTGTGGTGATTGATTTCTCTTTGATGTTTTATGATGCAATCATAAACACAGGTCGAAGTTGTCAAAGTGGATTTTGGAAAAAAAAATATTTTACGGTTTATGGTTAGGGGAAAGATGTTGAAGGTTATGGTTTGAATAAAGGAATGCATTTTGTTTTATTTTTTTGGTTAACCACGCAAAATGCTACATTTTCATTTCATTTACTTTTCCTAGATGACATGATCTCAAGCATCAACAATAAAAAGGGCAACCATGTTACAGCCCATTTTCTTCTACCAGGTTTTAGTCTGATGAAATATTATCTCTTTGGCATACATGTCATGATGACACATTCGCTATGATTCATGTGCTTACATTTGTGTAAAGATTTAATCCTGATATACAAATCAAGAAACTAGATATTTGATTTTATGAGTAAATTAATAAAAATAATATTAATGTTATAGTTATTTGTCAAAATAATAATTTATTATAATCTTAAATTATTTAATTATTATATTAGAATTATTGATTTATGGTATTCAACATATTAATTATGATAATTAAATATGTGTATAAATCCTAATTAAACATTAGGATAAACTTATACTTTAAAAGCCTTATTTAGTATTAGTCAAGTGGAATTGATTATTAATTGGCAATACATGAAATCTTTCGATGACTTTATTTGGAAAGATGAGATTGAATTACCTTAATATTAACTTGGGAAAACAAGGGAGACAAATTAAAAATCTATTCGATAATTACTTATGGGACTATCAGTTAACTATTTCGAACAAACCCTACAACTTTGTTTTTTCTATACAAATTTGAAACAGTTTTTTGAGATAATTTTATAATTTTTAAAATATATTTATAATTTTAAAAAAATTGCAGTTTTTCAAAATTCTTTCCTTTTATTTAATATGCTTTTCGAAAAAAATTGATCGTATTTTAAGGTTAATAAAATTTATGCCGCCATTAAATTTGGATCTGCACTGATCTTAAGTTCCAAAGAATAATGTAGCATGTTTGAATTGACTTGGTATCCACGAATAAACTTCTTTTTTTTAAAAAAAAAAAATTAATAATTAAATTAAATGGGAACAATTCAACCCTTGACCGATAGTGTCTCCCACGCGTATTCAAAATAATTGCTCCGGTGTGAAATCACTGCCACGCAGTTTTCGTGAGGAATACATTTGGCTTTGGTTTCTGACCGCAATGTATATTCAACTCCAACACCACAAATGACTTCCGCTTTCCCATTTGCCTATCTATCCCTCTACATATACACATAGTTGCCCATTTCATTTGTATACACCATTTCCGTTCAATTCAAGACTCATAAATTGTTTGTCTCTTCCTCTCTTGTGCATATCCATTCTCACTACAATTAGACTTTGGACTTATCATTGTTTATCTTTCAATCTCCCCAAAACCATATCAATATATTGAATTGATCACGAACTGCTGTAATGGGGAGAAGCCATTTAATCCTGACGATGGCCTTGCTGCTGTTTACAGTAGCATTTAATATAGAAACTGCATATGCAGCTAGAATTCTCTCCATAAAACATGCAGAAGATATATATTCTCCTGATGCCAATCTTCTGGATAGTGTTATGACTCATTCAGGCTCCGTGCTTAACATATAGCTGGATCAGCGCCTATCACGATCCAAGCACAGCCCTCCAGTTGGTCACATGCAAGTCATTCATCCTCACAAGAAAATAAGCACATTGAAGAATAAGCTTCCTTCTGGCCCAAGTTCGGGAGCAGGTCATACATATACCAACGCCGCCCCTGTTAAGGCTAGTGAGAAACCAGTAAGCATGTTGAAGAATAAACTACCTTCTGGCCCTAGCCCTGGTGCGGGCCATGCATATACCAATGCGAGTCCAGTGAAGATCAGTGAGATGACGACAATATTAAAAAACAAACTTCCTTCTGGCCCAAGTCTTGGAACAGGCCATGCATTTACCAACGTCAGCCCTGTTAAGGCTAATAAGAAATCACCAAGTATGATGAAGAATAAATTACCTTTTGGCCTTAACCTTGGGGTAGGCCCTGCATATACCAATGGCAGCTCAGTTAAAACAGGTGGAATAACAACAATATTGAAAAACAAACTTCCTTTTGGCCCAAGTCCCGGAACATGTCATGTATATACCAATGCCAACTCTGTTAAGACTAGTGGAAAACCAGCAAGTATGTCGAAGAATAAACTACCTTCTGGCCCTAGCCCGGGTGTAGGCCATGCATATACAAATCCCAGCCCAATGAAAATTGCTGAGACAGCGACAATATTGAAAAACAAACTTCCTTCTGGGCCAAGTCGAGGGGTTGGTCACGCATATATCAATGGCAGCCCTGTTAAGACAGCCAAACATGTGATTACTTTGAATGAATTTCCTTCTGGTCCGAGTCATGGAGGAGCAAGTCACATCATGCTAATACGAAACGAGAAGTTGAATGCATTAAGCTAAACAAGAGCGGATTTGAAGAAACTGCAATTTAAGGAGCCTCTTTCAAGAAGAAGATAAAATTCCTTCAAACAATGTATAGAAACATATTTGATGATATTTATTTGAAATTTTACAAGTTCTATGAAGGGAAGAAAATGTAACCACTTTGTCAAAGTTTTAATGAGTGCAAACAATGTCAAATAGCATAAAATGTGTAAAAAATATTTTAAAAAAAATTAAGTATACACCTTTTGCTTTTTATTATCATATTAATTGGCACTTGATATCATTGTAGTCTCTAGAATATATTTAATATGAAATTTACTTTGTGTTATATTCTATATAATTTACTTTGTGTTTTGAGAATGTTGAAAATGTAATTATAAGTAAATGTAGACTTTTTTTATATAATATTTAATTTAATAAAATAATAAATCAAATTTAGGTATATAATGAATATTCAAAGATTATCGATAAATGATGAGAGGGATTTAAAATAATATCTTATTTATTATGAATTTAAAGATAATTATAAAAATAAATAATATAAAACAAGTTTAAAAAGAGAAACTAACAAAACCTATATAACTTAGAAAATATATAGATTTTTTTTTTTTTCAAAGTGTATTCTTTTGGAAACATCAATACACACTTCTTGAAATGTGAGATAATGATTTTGGAAAGCTATGAAGTTATAAAATTATATATTGTGATCCTTTTTTCCTATTCCATGGATCTAAAATTTTGATTAATTTTATTGGATTCTATTCAAATATATAGGAAATTAATCTCTTTATTTAACAAACAAACTACTCATCACATTACCATAAATGTGGGGGTTGTTATCTATCCATTATTATTAGACCCTTGGTTTGGAATTAATTAAGAAATCAACAGTCAATACATTTCAACAATAAAATTATAATTATAAGATCTTATTCTAAATAAATTTTCATGTTCGAAAAAACAAGTACCACAAGGAAATTAAATGCTCCGAGACTGATTAAATTATTCTCTAAGTGATTAGATTCTAATCTAACACTTTTAAACTAGATCTCTTCAATAAATGTTTAGTTCTTACTTTTATATCTCACTTATCACTTATTCATAGCATGTCTTACATTTATTAATATACACGTGGATTTATAGAGTTCTAAAAATTAAATAATGACCAAATTGGCTCACATGTTGAAACACAACAAGCATGAAAATTTGATTAATGAGAAACACAATTCATGTGAGATCCAAAATAAGGATCACAAAGGCCATACCAGAATAGTACACAATATATACATGGTGCCCCATAACTATACAATCAATAGTTCAAGGAAACAAGACCAAAAAAAATAAAAATGTGTCTATAAGAGAGAAAAGGAGGAGAGAGATGATTTTAAAAAATAAATAGTTAATAATATGGTCAAAACAGAGGCGAAACGTGTCAATAAGAAATTAATATGATCGATCATTATAAAAAAACACAAGCATCCTATAAAAATGCTATTTAAAAAGTAAAAAAAATACCCATGAAAAAAATAGGTTATTATATAATGTCCCAATTTGATGTGTATGATGACACACATACTAAAGTAAAACAAACAAATATACACATAAGGTTCCGAAAAGATTCCTTGATCATTGAAAATTATAAAAATTCTCGAAGTGAATATAATAATGATGGTTAACCTAAAGTCAAAAGGAGAGAGAGATCACTCTTTCCCCTTATGGAGGGCTATAAAGATCCTTGAAAATTTTCCAAACTCGTGTCATGGGTTATTAGAATATGCTCCCTTACAAACATGTGAAGAACAATGCATGTGAAAAAAATGTATAAATAATGAATGGCTTACTAAAATCAATAAAAATATAATTGAGTTTGATACACTTAGTTTCGGTAATAATCCTTATGTGAGTCTTTAGCATTTCAATGTGAGATGTAAAAGGACAACATATAAACAAATAAGTGTTTATAAATATAGTCTACTAAAATGCAAAAAATTAAATTAGAAATGATGCACCTAGTGTGGTTAGATGATGATGTGGCCTCCAACCACATAATGGATTCAACAATCCATATAATCTTCTCAATCACATAACAATCCTATGAACACAACATGAGTTCATTCATAAACTCAACATAATCTCATTAATTCTCTCACAAATACAAAAGTTTCAACAAGCATATCCCTCACCACATACATAACTTGGCCAACATGCCAAGGAGGCCCTTCAGGCTTATTCCCAAGCCTATTCTCTCAAACTCACCTTCCTAACCAAAGATGAATAGAATCATTTATAAAATATAGAGAAAGAAGGGAGACAACATAACATCTACACCCCACATCCCACATGGATGAAACATGACAAAAAAGACATAGTAAGGCCCAAGGAAATGATATGCCACATGCTCCATGGGGTCATCTTTGACCAAGCACAAATAATCTTGGAAATTTGGCATTACCCTTCACATGTGAAACACTATTGATGAATACTGAAAGGCTTGTCACATGTGCAAAGATAAAAATGGATATCATCTACTTTATCCAAGATAGGCCATCACCGTGTACTTCCTTATGACACCATAGAAATGCACCTCATACCACCTAAGCAATCATGAATAGTGTTGTGACACCTCACCAAGATGAATGGTGCCTGCCACCTCATCAGTGAATAGTGACATAGGAATAGTTCTATAAGAATAGTGTTTTTCCCATTGCATAAAATAATATAAGGATTCCTCTACGAAAATCTATGTCTAAAAACCTATGTTGAGTCCTTCATGTTTTATGAGTATAATTTTTAATGATAAAATTTATGTGGTAAATATTTCATCCTTGTAAATAAATCAAAGTAGAGTTAAAAAAAATCATGTAGGTATCTCATGATGGAAAAAAATATCTCAAAACATCAATATGTCATTATCCTCACATGGAGAAGAAAATAGTATATAAGTGTCGCAAGTTATGGGTGAAGAAAAAATAATGGATGATCTCAACCCCTTTTTTGAGATGTTGGATAACATGTGAAGAAATTTCTCCAAGGAAAATATTATGTCCATTATGTATAGGTGTAGATACTAAAATATGGGACATTGGTTTAACTTTTAGAGCTCTCAATTCTTACTTCATGTTGGATAATTGTTTTAGGTTAAAGCAAGCTACTAATTGTTATGCTTGTTGGTGATTTAAACTTTGTCCAAAAATCTATCCTTGTCTACCAATCACTCTTGCAACCTAAATCACTTCCCATTGGTATTCTTAGTGATGATGACATATGGTTGTGCAATGTAATTTCATAACTTTCACTCAAACTTGATTTTATGAGAGACATGGTTTTTACTATCGACCATTTGTCTCATAATGAGATTACCCTTGTTTGTAGTCTTTGCCACCTCAACAAACATGGGGAATTTCTAATTGATTCAAATGTTCAAAGTAAAAAATTTAATTAAAATTTTAATTTGTTTTGATAGTAATTAAGTATGCCTTATTTGTCTAAGTTAAATGGATGTGTGTTTCTCGAAGACCTTCATAATTATTTAATGAAGTGTAGAGTTATCTTAAAGGGAGAATAATGTGATATTAAGTTGTAAGACAAAGATTATTCTAATATCAAGATTAAATAATAAGAATAAAGTATTAAGAAACATGAAAAAGACAATATAACTCTGTTAACAATGATGAATGATATCATTAAATTATAATAACAATAAAAATGAAACTAAAGCCACAATAATTGACAAAGTAGTCATACAACTTTATGATTCACATAATTATTTGATTTAAATAGGTTTGTTTAAAAAGTGATATATGTGTGTGGAGGATGCATTCCTTATAAATCCTAGTGTCCATATATGTTTCCTTTTTTTTCTTTTATTGATTACATCATGGAGGATGCATTCCTTATAAATCCCATTCTAACTTCCTATTTATTGCCTTGGACATCCTCATTCCCATCACACTGATTTTGAGGCAATGATGTGTAAAATGAAACATCACTATGACGTATCCATGATGTCAGCGAAAATAATCCAAAATTTTTTGAAAGGAGACGCTGATGTACAAATGACCCAGTTTGTTGCTTACAGTAATGACTTAAAGAATATTTTAGTCATCACAAATGGTGTACTTTCCTGAATGTTACATCACACGATGTTGTGTCAAGGGGACTGTCGTCAGCTTAGAAATACCCTTTAGCAATATAATCTCCATATTTGAAATAGTGGTTATTGATTTCACCATTATTAATAGACACTGAGGTTATGATCAGATTCCATTGAGCGGAATAGACTTAAAAAGGGATTTTTAAATATGATGGTAATATTTTTTTACATATTTAAGAATTCCATTTAGATTTTAATGAAAGTATGAATAAAATTGGAAATGATAAAGAAATTTTAATTTCAAAGGTTTTTAAAGATTAAATTTTATAATTTTTAAATAAGATTTATTGATCTCTTCATGAATATTTTTGTTGATGTCATGTTTAATGTTTTTATGGCTCTCCTCCAGAAACAATCTTGTTTAGTAAGTTATTAATAAAATTGAAGTGCCAATAATGGATACCTATTTTAATTGAATAAAGAATTTGCCATGCATTTAACCCTATGCAACATATGTTAGGATCCCAGCTCCTAAAGAGCACAATTGATTACCTTTGTATAAGCAACTAAACACAAAATTAAACCAAAAGTAATAAGTAACTAGAATTTAGAAACAACACAGAATATGAGAGACAATACAAACTTGTATTAACACTCTTCCAGAAGGAAATGCAATGAATAAATCACACTCTTCCACACCTCTTGGGTGTACTAGTAATTCTCCTTCAAGAGTTCTTTCTCAATCAATTACAAACACAATCAACTGAATACTAAGTTGTCGTTTCCACAAGTCAGTAACAATACTGCCAGTCCACCAAGTACTTAAAGTACTCCAAGTAGATCTCCTTGATCTTACACCTTATCATGTTGCAGATCTCATTGATCTTGCTACCTCGGAGATCTACCTGACCTTGCACACACACACACACACCTGCAGATCTAACTGATCTTACTTACCATGTAGATCTTCCTTGATCTTGCAACCTACAGATCAACTGATCTTACACTCAGAAAGATCTCTTCCTTGTCCTTAATTACAATACAGCCCATGGGTCCCTTAAATAGATCCCATACAAACAATAATTAGACTTCTCAATTACAATAAATAGAAACGTAGACTCAAGACTAAAATTAGTCTTTACATGCAAACTAACTATCCATCTAAAATTAGACTAGAATGCACAAATGACCGACATTGGTCTATGTCTGTCTGGAGATGACCAACGTCGACCGATCCATGACCGATGTTGGTAGCTTCCAGTCTACCCCTGACTAACGTTGACAGTCCTATCGACATCAGTTACTATGACACTCAGCAACCTCCACAATTTGTATCAGTGAAGCTTTTAGCTCCATAATCTAACAATATCCTACTTGGAGATAAATAGCTACATCTGTACATGTACCTATACATCCTCTAATTTTGTTTCCTAGCTTGTATCCCTCTTCAAGTTCAATCTTGAGGGCCAACCACCACATATCATGTGGTGCTACTCCTGTCATCCAAATAACTTGCCATATTTGAATCTACATACCCATGTAGAGAAGTGCTTGACTCTGCATAGCATAGATACCTGCTGCTGGTCCCTCTCAAATGCCTGAAAATCTACTGAATTGCTTTCCAGTGCTCCTTTCTTGAATTGGCCATAAACTTGCTAACAACTCCCACTGCTTGGGTAATATCAGGTCTAGTACATACCATGTACTCAACCTCATCATGTGATTCAGGACACTGTTCATAAAAATGTACAACCATAGGTGTGCTAACCGGTTCTGAATCCTGCATCTTGAACCTCTCCACTACCTTATTCACATAATCCTCTAGAGACAAAATCAACCTATGACTTTCCCTGTCTCTAGAAATACTCATGCCAGGGATTTTCTTTACTCCTCCTAAATCCTTCTTGGCACATGCCTGAGCTACTTTTACCTTTAGCTCAGCAAATCCCTGCATGTGTGACCCTGTAACAAGCATATACACTAAATACAGTAACAGGATAATGTTGAAACCATTATCCAACCTGGTAAAATAAACACAGTGATTACATTGACATTGACTAAAGCCATGCTTTGTCATAAACCTGTCAAACCTATACCACTATCTTGGAGCTTGCTCAAGACCATATAACCTGGCCTTCCATCTCACCTGTCTATTCTCTCCTTTCTTTAACCTGTGAATCCATTCATCTTTCAATGCTTTCTTTTTGGCTGGCAACTCAACCAAATCTCCCATTTGGTTCTTCTCCAAGGAATCAACTTCCTCATTCATGCCATGCTCCCACTGTTTCTTGGATTCTACCTGCATTGCCTCTTTAAAACTTCCTAGTTTTCCACCATCAGTGAGCAACAAGTAGTATAAAGAAGGGGAATAATGAATTTGAGGCTTACTTACCCTTTCAATCCTCCACATGGGCATTTGAGACTCCTTGACAACTTGCTGTCCACCCAAAATTTGTTCTAACAGTGACCAATCTCGATCATCTCTCAGTCTGCACCTGACCAACATCGGTTCCATGCGACCAACCTGACTGATGTCCGTTCTTACCTAACCGATGTCAGTTACCACTTGCTCGACATCACTGACTTTGGTTTGCACATGACCGACGTCGGTTCCTGCCTGTTCGACATTGGTTCTCACCTGACCGACGTCGATAACTGTGTTTTTCTGTGAGTGATGACTTTTACCCACGAGCTCACTTTAGATCATAACCTTGTCTAAATTGCCCTACTCAAAATTATTATACCCCTTGAGCTAATCTCTATCCATCATCTTCTCCTTGAAAACCAACGCTTTTCAGTTCTTAAACATGTCAAAAACATTAGATTTCCTCTTTATGCAATAAACCCAATCCTTTCTTGTAGCATCATCAAAAACATACCACTGTGATCCTCCAATAGAAGCTCCCTGAGCTGGTCTCCACACATCTACGTGAACAAGCTCCAACCTGTGCTTGTTTTTTGTTGACCCAGTTGTGAGAAACCTCACTTTCACCTATTTCCCAAACATACAATGCTCACAAAAATCTTGGTCTATCAAATTTGAAAGCATACCTTTTGACTTAAGAACATCCATTCCCTTTTCACTCATGCAACCAAGCCTACAGAGCCACATCTTTGCATCTGCAGCTGAAGTAGACAAAATAGAAGGAGAATTAGTAATACAAGTAGATAGATAAAGTGTACCTACTTTATTACCTCTAGCTAAAACAAGTGCACCATTAGAAACTTTCTAAGATTCCACTGTGAGAGTTACTGTGCAACCCTCATCACCCAAATTTCCTATAGAAATCAAATTCCACTTTAGGACTGAGACATGCATGACATCCTTCAACACCCATATGTTGCCTGTTTGCAAATTCAGCTGCACTTCCCCTTTGCCAACCATTTGACAAGGCTCACCATACAGATAATCCTCTATCTGCATCTTTCATAATTGATTATTCTTGCCATTGAATTTCTCTATTCTTAGCATACTTTCTTCTGCCATTGCTATACTCCCACTCAAACAGAAACCCCTGTGAGTGACCTGTAATCAACAAACACTTAACATACTTTGACCACATGTTAGTGTACCCAACCAAGCTCTGATACCAATTGTTAGGAGTCTAGCTCCTAAAGAGCACAATTTATTACCTTTGTATAAGCAACTAAACATGAAATTAAACCAAAAGTAATAAGTAACTAGAATTCAAAAATAACACAAAATATGAGAGACAATACAAACTTGTATTAACACTCTTGCAGAAGGAAATACAATGAAGAAATCACACTCTTCCACACCTCTTGGGTGTACCAGTAATTCTCCTTCAAGAGTTTTCTCTCTCAATCAATTACAAACACAATCAACTCAATACAGAGTTGTTGTTTCCACCAGTCAGTAACAATACTGCCAGTTCACCAAGTACTCAAAGTAATCCAAGTAGATCTCCTTGATCTTGCACCTTGATGTGTTGCAAATCTCTTTGATCTTGCTACCCCGCAGATCTATCTGACCTTGTACACACACACACACCTGCAGATCTAACTAATCTTACTTACCATGTCGATCTTCCCTGATCTTGCAACCTGCAGATCAACTGATCTTACACTTGGAAGGATCTCTTCCTTGTCCTTAATTACAATACAGCCCATGGGTCTCTTAAATAGATCCCATACAAACAATAATTAGACTTTCCAATTACAATAATTAGAAACACAGACTCAAGACTAAAATTAGTCTTTACATGCAAACTAACTGTCTGTCTAAAATTACACTGGAACGCACAGATGATCGATGTCAGTCTCTGTCTGTCTAGAGATGACCGACGTCAGCCAATCCATGACCGATGTCGGTAGCTTCCAGTCTACCCCTGATCGACGTCGACAGTCCTATCGATGTCAGTTACTATGACACTAGCAACCTCCATAGTTTGCATCAGTGAAGCTTTTAGCTCCACAACCTAACAACATATTGATAACATAGAAAATTAAGGAGATAAGGAGTGGTCATACATCAAACTCTGGAAGAATAATTTAGTGAGGAACCATTCTTTTGGCTCTAATATTTTTTGATAATATAGAGATAAAAACTATTTCTAGACATTTGAAATCATTTCATCTCAAGTATGGGCCTAAAACATCACATCCATACAACATTGTGGGAGTAACTAATATATGTAAAAGTCAAATATTTGTCCATATATCTTGAAATTGGACTTTAAAATTGTTTTTTTTTTCCAAAGATGTCAATGCTACATATCCTTTAGTAAGTCTTGCTTCTATTTCATGCACAAGGCTAAAAGCCATCCTAGAGAAAACCACACCTAAGTAGGTGTAGAAGTGCACCAAATTGACCTATTTTTATTTGTGTGTCAAATCAAGTGTAGGTGATATTTTATTGGTTTAATTGAAAATGAAGTATGGAAGGTGCTCATCCATAATTGTGTTACTCAAGGCTCTGTTAATGGGCATGAAACATGGAAAGTTCTTGGTTTTTCTAAACTCCTTGCTCTTGTTGCCCCTATAGAAGTTGTTGGATCCTTTGTGATAAAAAGTATCTAGAAAGTTTGGGAAACAATCAAACCTTGGATTTATGGAATGACTCAGGGTTTAGAGATTGCCTTTATATTGATCAACACTCCCTATGGTGGTCCCATATCATTAATTTTCATGCAATTCATCTTGCAAAGGTTCCTTTGATTCACTCCATTAAATTATGTCGAAGGGGAATTCAGACAATGCAAGATTTTTTTTACAAAAACACTCATTTTTTGCTCCCCTGGGATGAATTCAAAGGTAAGTATAATATATCTGATGTAAATAGAGAATATTATGAACAGATTATGGAAGTCATTCAAGCAAAACTACTTCATAAAATCATAGTCAATTCTTTCCACCCTTGGTGGAAAGATTGGAAATGGTATGTCGACATCCCTTTCCAGAATCACATTGATCAGAAAGTTTATGAATATCTCTCGTTACATTTGCCTATGGTTGAGAAAATTAATGGTCATTATAATATTCAATCCTCCCTCACCGTTTAGGGGAGACATTTCAGACTGTTTGGGATATGTCCATTGAACCTTCACTATCTCACTTTGCATGGTGTTTGGTTCATCAAGGGTTTCATATAGGTATAAGTTTAATTCAATTAGACATCATGCAACCTCGTTACCTTTTCTACGAGCACATGGGAACTCCCATAAATTGTTTTCTAGTTTTTTACCAAAGCCCAAAGTGCATGGGTATGGATACATGATTTTTCAGGCCTTTTCACCTTGAACCCTTTAGTGGGTTTCTCACACTTTTGGGTGACACCTGAAAATACCTCCACAATTCATACAAGTTTGACATGTTTTGAGAGTGGAAATTTTGTTTTGAATATGGAAGGAAAGGAATTTAGATTTATTCTCTAATGCTTCTATTGACATTCAATTTTATACTTACAATAAGGCTATGGCTATTTCTAATGTGATTTTATAGATTCAAGTACAAACCAACAAAGTGGTTATAGCATTGGATTCTATATAGCGATTACTTGGTTACTAGGGTGATGTCCCTACTTTAATGCTCAGTACCACCCTCCCCATCATGGAACTTATCTCCAAGGGGAGGCCGTGGTGCTCCTCAGGATAATTCTCACCGTAATAAGTCTTGTTGATATTCTCATAACTGGACTAATGGTTCTCTATTGTGATGTTACTCTCATCCCCTAGCCCAGCATACAAGTTGGAGTTCTTTGCCTCTCATCCTCTACAGGCTCAAGGTTGGGGCTCTTTGCCTCCTACAGACCAATGCAAATGGAACCACTTGCCTAGGAGCTCACATGGTGGCAAGCAACTACTGCTAGATAAATGCTTCCCCAAGGTTGCTTGGGCTATCTCTCTCCACCACATTGTGCAAGATAATGAAGTGTAAGAAGATGATGACCAACATGCTTATGATTCTAGATGGGACCCTATTGTTGAAGGGAAAGATCTTTCAAGTTTTGAATTGGGTGATCCACCTAATCACGATCCTACATTGATTGGGTTCTTTGTTACCGTTTCTTACGTGTCTCTTTTTTGATGTTCTAGAGCTTTCTTAGGCATAGCCTAGTTTGTTTCCATTTTTTGACTTTTTTGCCTCGCTTATGTTTGCTAAGCCAAGCCTAGAGTGTCATTATGACGTGCTCTCTTTCAACCAACATTTTCTAGTGAATAATCTTATAAATGTTGATATATTTATATTAATAATATAAACTCTATTTCATATGCATTCATACATACATATACATACAGATATATATACATACATATATGTATATGTGTGTGTGTGTGTGTATGTATATAAACCCCTTTTTATCCACCATCCTTCTGCACCTACCCCTTTGAAGAATACAATGTAATAAATGTGTCCCACAATATAAAGAAATTGTTAACATCATAAATCAATGAATAACCATAACATATTTTGATAAATGTAACTCTCAAAATAATTGACATGTAATAGTGTTGTCTAGGGACAATAAAGTGTTAGGAAGAAGCAATAAATACCGTAAAAGGTGCAATAAATGTCTCAATCGTATTAAAATAAAGTCATGGTGTCCATTAATATAAATAAGTGTGTGTGTGTGTGTGTGTGTATTCTCTTCGAAAAATTATGATAGTTTTTTGAAATATTTTTATAATTTGTAAGATATATTTATAATTATTAAAAAATGATAGTTTTTTAATATTCTTCTCTTTTATTAGTCCCGAATGGATCTCTATTGGCATCATTTTGCCCTAACTTAACATTAATCTTCCCTTTACTAACCAATCAAATGGTATTGATTTACGTGCAAGAACTTTTCTAAAACTTTTAGAAATAGAAAAAACAAGTTCTTTAATAGCTTACATAAAATAATGTTTTTCCACTACCCTGATTAGTTGATTTTTTTGGTATGTTATTCATCACCTCACGTTAATCGAGGCACTGAACTGAATCACAATTATTATTTTCAATGTAATTATCCACTTCAATTCATTCTCTAACAAATCCAGCTATTGGAGTTTCTTCAGTGCACCAATAGTTCCTGGTATTCAGCCCTCCAGTTGGCTTCCAAACAAATCTACCCACACTACTTTCTTCAGCATCAAAACCGACTATAGAGTTGTGCTTGCCGACCTGTGGCTTGACAAATCCAACCATTTTATGCTTATTTCGCCATTGATTTTTGACACTCAGATCAAAATTTCTTGCATCAATAGTCTCCCAAAAACATTGAGATTAATTATTTGCATAGGTGTCAAAAGAAAAGACATCTATGCATTGCCAACCTGCAACTAATTAAAAGTTGTCATGTGAATCCGAAATTATTCTTATGGATCGTAATTATTTTTTATTTAACATGGTTTATCCCTAATTTTTGAGCTATAATTGCCAACAAATATGTAATCATAATTTTCTTTTTTTTAAATGTGAAAAATTTTGCCTGGTATAATGGCAACATTGTATGGATCATCTGGTGGAGGATCCTCCCAATCAAAGCTATTGGTAATCCAACCTTCTGAATTTGTTCTCAAGCACAAGCGAGCCATTTTATAAAAACGACCATAAGTATGTTGTTTTTTAGTGTAGATATTTATTTTGGTTGGATTTTTGTCACTGCATGGAGTAAATAATTGTGAGATTATCCCTTGAATCAAGTAGCTCCTAGCTTGTATTGTAGATTTGTGAGTCTTTGCCAGACTTGCAGAGTCCCAAACCTAGCCAGGAGTAACGAGTTTTGTTTCCCTCATTGGACCAAAGAGTTTGTGCACTTTTAACGGTGACGTCCATGAGTCACTGATACTCAACAGTGGTCTACTAAAAATTTACACCAAAAATAGCTTTCAAACTATTAAAAAATTTAAATAAATGGTAACAGTGTAAAGTGAAAACCCTTGGAATTAGACTTCATTTTAATTTTTCACTGCTACAATCATCTATGGCATTTGATGGCTGCATTTTTTGAACCTAAATTTGTTCCAATGCTTCTGCTTGAAGTTACACAAATACCAAAATAGATACACAAAAACCTTAATACATTTTTACCCTTTCTAGCCAGTGAATTATTTTAAATTTTTGAATGATAATTCATTATATTTATTATTATTCTAATTTCTTGTGGCATTAAAATGATAACTCTGAATATTAAAATACTCTTCTATATGGATATAGACTACACAACTATGCAATTGCCATGTTTCAAATTTCATGTAGAATGTTTGATAAAATGTTAAGGAGAATTTTTTTTTTTTTTTGGGCCTTGTTTTGGATTCAAAATTTTTTTTGCCCTGCTTTACATCCTGAAATTTTCTTTTTCCACTTTGTTTTAGATGGCATGTACACTGTTTGACTTCAACAAAAAGAAATGTTATCTATTTTCTTTGTTTTAAATCGCACGTGAATTGCGTGACAAAATTTTAACAAGAAGAAAAATACTTATTTTGTCGTGTTTTAGATCAATATTTTTTGGATTGATTCCATGCAAAATTTCAACAAGAAGAAAAATACTTTTGTTTTCATGTTTTAGGTCAAGCTTTTTTTGATTTATTCCATGCAAATTGTTTGAGTATATTTCCAACAAGCAAAAAAATACTTTATTTGCCTTGTTTTATATTTCTTACAAACTATTCAACGAAATTTTGATATGTGTGGGAATTAAATTTTTATTTTAAATTTAAAGTATTTGTTAAAAATAGTGATATTTTAATTTGTAGTTGGTCTAGTGAGTCCAGGTTTAAAGTCTGGATCGTAAGTCCAAGCTGAGTCCAAGCATCTAAACAAAGATTTTAATAGTGAATTGAATACTAATAGAAGTCACAATTCCTATGTTGTTCAAGGGGTTGTGATGTAATTGTAAACATGGACAATTCTAAGAGTGTGATTCGAATTCAAAGTTTCTAACTACTATAAAGTTGCTTATAATTACTGCACAAAGATTGTGGTGGTAGGATTATTTTTAGGCGCATTATAGTGTGACTTACATTTACAAATTTTAATAATATTATTTATGTTTACCCTACAATCTTAAATTTGCCTCATATCCTCACCCAAGCAAAAAATGAAGGAAGAAAAAAAACAATGCTTTCTTGTATTCAATGTTAATGTTCATATAACAATGCAACATATGATGTATGGATATAGTGACGACCCAAATGTACATGTTGTTTCCAATTATTACACATTGATTTTATTTATTTATTTATTTTATTTTATGTTTACCTTAAATTTTTAAAACTGCCTTGTATCCTCATCCCAATCAAATAATAAAGGAAGCAAACAAACAAACAATGCATTCTTGTACTCAATGCTAATGCTCTTTTGTTTCATCTTTTTAAAGGGAATCTAATGGCATCACTTTTTCATGTGACAGTGCAACACATGATGTATGGATATGGCAACGACCCAAATGTAGGTGTTATTTCCATTTTTTACATATTAATTTTATTTATTTATTTATTTATTTATATTTCATCCCAGTTAGTTTTCTTCCTTGCTTGCCAAATGAATCTTATGGTTGAGTCAATTTTGTCAATTTAATCAAAATATTTTAGTATCTGACAACAATGCACATGTTTTGGTTATACCATCATGGAGCTTTAGACCTCTTTCCCAACCTAGGAAATACTTTTACCCCTCTTTTATAAAAATAATATTAAAAATAAGGATTTAAGTGATTATTGATCAAATGTTGCTCATGCATTAGGACATTAAGTACAAGCTATTTTTTTGAGATTATAAGAGTTTTCTTCAATATAAAATGTCTATTGGATTCTTGTTGTTCCATTTTGTAAGAAGGGCTTGAAATTACCTTACCTTTATTTTGCTTTTGATTTCTCCGCTTTGTTTCTTCTTAATGTAGGTCAACAATTGAAACATTATTTGATGTAGCCTCAATATTTGTCTCCATGTTGGTAAACTTTATATTACAAGAATCACCATCTTCCCTACTAGCAGAAGTCTTTTTTGAAGTCATAAATTCTCTGGGTTTAACCATTCACTAGCATGTGCTTTGATTACCAAAAATTATGTGTCTTGATTAACGATGGACAGTCTACTTTTCCAAGAACTGTATACCTTCCGCTGTTGATTCCTTGATACTTTCATTTTTTAGCACATAGGGAAACTAAACAACGATGTTTCATACTACATTTCCCAGTACTTTAATTGTTACTTGCATAAAGTGGAAACAATAAGGATTCATTTCTAGAATAACAAGACAATAAACAAGAAAATCATGTCACATAAATAGCTAGATAATAATACATAAAGAGGTTTTCTTTTTCTATTATGCAGAATTTCATTCATACAAATAATACAACAATAGGATTTTCCCATCCTTTTCCCTTCTCTACCTCCAGTCCTCACTATGAATAAGATAAAGAAAAATCTTGGTAAGGTCTTTGGTTCTCCTGTGAGTAATATCCAATGAATTCTCATGCAACTCACTAAATTTGCTACCTTTTATCTTTTCCTTTGGGATTTTTTGTTTACTGCATCTATTATTGTCTTTTCAAATATCCAAAATTGATATGTTCCAACCACATAACTGTTTCAATCCATTAATAAATTCTCTAGAGTAATACACTATTCGATTGTATTAAGTTAATAACAAGAAATACTACATCATCGGAAGCAACAGGCTCATAGATAACCCAAATGGTAAGGCCATACGTGACACCGTATGTAGAGGATTTATACTATTATACTTCCCTCTATCTCACTGCCACTGTCCAAATTATGAAACAACATTGTTACTTTGGTGGAATCTCTGTTCATTTGAAACAACAAAGTTAATGTATTTGTAATTCTAACTTCCCCATTGCTTAACCCAAATGTCGTGAAACTACCACAACCTATGTGGGTCCATTTGCTGACTGCTTTGATGAAGAAAATGGTACTTCCCCCATGGAAAGTTAATGGGGATCATCAATGCATTTGTTTTTTTGAATGTGTGGACAATCTTGGGTTGCCGCAAAACCAAATCCCCATTCTCTGCTTGGAAATATAAATTATGTGTTCTAGAACAAGACATTCTTGATCCAGTAGTGATTATTCAAATGGCTGAAAACAGTTAACATACACAATCAAATAAATGTTCAAGTAGTTTGGCAAGTTCATCTTGATTGCATTTTAGACAAACTATTGTGTGGTTTAAAAGGGCCATATTCGATTGACACAACTTCTTCCCAGCTCCTCTAATCTCGTCTTTGCTCAGTTACGGCCAGACATATCCCCAAACTTGAATATATGGGCTCTTCACAACCTTCTTGCTCTTGAGCCTATTTTTTTCTAAAATTTTCCCGCAAACATCACAACTTACGATTGCGTTTCAGAGTGTTTGCCAATATTATCTCCTTAATTTTCCGTTTCAATTGTGACTTGCTGGTAGATCTATGAAAAACTCAATAATAAAAATGCTACTAGCAATAGATCGAGTGATCCCCCATTCTGGTTTAAACTTTAATATTTATATAATTAACTCTTAAAGGTAATTCCATGAGTTAATTCTTAACTCTTAAAGTTAATTATATAAATATTTTTATATTTTATGGTTTAAAATTTGTTTTAGTCAGGAATTTAATTATAGGAATGATATATTTATGTAAGGATTTTTGCCTAAATATTGATTTAGTTATTTTTATTTATCTTAAAACTATTTATTCCAAACAGAGTATCAAAATTTACAAATGATTATCAAATCTAACTTCTACTCCCTATTAAAACTTAGTGCTCTGTGCCTTTGTTTAATATATTATCCATGTATTTTAAAGTTAAAAACGTTTATACAACTGTTAAATTTACATAACGAGTGATATAAAGTTCCAAATGAATTGAATTATGCAACATATTTGAATTGACCGGTATGCTTTGACCGAAAGTGTCTCTCACGCGTAAAATACGGGAATAAAACAAAATTAAAAAAAAATGTGAACGACTCAACCCTTTAACCGAAAGTGTTTCGCACGTGTAAAATAGGGGAATAACCAAAACCAAAAAAAAAATGTGAACAACTCAACCCTTTGACCGAAAGTGTCTCCCACGCATAAAATAAGAGAATAACCAAAAAAAAATAAAGAAAATGTGAACGACTCAACCCTTTGACCGAAAGTGTCTCCCACGCGTATTCAAGATAATCGCTCATGGGTGAAATCACTTTCACGCAGTTTTTGTTAAGAATACCATAAATTCGGCTTTGGTTTCCGAGCGGTCTATATTCAACTCAGACACCACGAATGACTTCGACCACCTACTTCTTCCCTATCTATCTCTCTATATATACACATGGTGAGTTTATTTTTTATACAGACACTACGTACCAGTAATTTGCTTCAACTTGATAGAATATTGGTGGAGGGATGAGGATTCTGACAGTGATAATGGTGTCTGGGGGCGTGTTGCTTCTCGTTTTGGGCCGCCACAAGCTCAGCAAACCCATTCCATCTAATTCTTCAACCCCAGGTATCATCTCCTTGTAAAAATCAGTTCCTTTTTTTCTTTTTCTTAACCGTTTGTTTATATTCTTTGCAGGGAAGAAGAAGAAGAAGAAGGTCCATTTTGCTTCAGAGGTAGTGGTTGTGGAACAAAAACCCAAAAATTCTACTCTGCAACGCTCTGCCAAAGCAGATTCTGCCATTAATGGACACCCAGTCGCAGCAATTGAGAGGGCAGAGACCAGCATTCCGGCCAACAGACTTGCTCTCTATAATGGAATGCTTAGATATCGTGTGCAGCAGGCATCGTTGTACCGCTAGAAAAATATTAATTTTAATAAAACCTCCGAGTATATTTGTATGTTATGTATTGTTTGCCATATACCCCAAGTTTAATTTATGTACCAGCTGGTAGTGGTTTCAATTATTTGAGGTTCGACTACGCGGATTATAATTTTAGCATTCCAGAAGATTAAATTGGGGGTATGTTTTAAATTTGTCGAGTCAATTTAAGTAAGCTGGTGAATGTTTACTATTTTTTTTCATGCGTGCGTGCCAAGGGGATTACGGTTTATTTAACTTATTTACATCTACCAATGTCAAATTAAGCATTCTTTCAAACGTATATGTTTTTCTTTTTGGTTCATCATTATTTTATGTAATGATTTTAAGATAAGTTAAGAATCGGTTTCAGGTATATTTTTTTAAATATGTTTACGAAATGATTTTAGGTTCATTCTTTATATCATGGTAGGTTTTTTGTTAGTGGTAAGAATACATCCTTGGTGAATTTTTTGTGAGTCAAACATTTTCACCAATTAATCCAACAACTGTTCACTCAAACATATATTGGAATTAGTTACCCATTTCATTTGCATACACTATTTCCCTTCAATTCAGAGGTGATTCTCTCTTCCTCTCTTGTGCATATCTATTCTCACCACAAGCAAATTTTAGATTCATCGTTGTTTATTTTTCAATCTCCCCAAAACAAGATCAATATATTCAAATATTGATCACAAACTGTTATAATGGGGAGAAGCCATTTAATCATGACTACGGCCTTGTTGCTGATTATACTAGCATTTAATATAGAAACTGTGAAGACATGCAAATGGAAATGGCACAAAGTATGTTACAATCAAAAAATCTTCCAAATTGTTATTGGGGAGAAGCAGTGGCAACAACAATATACCTCTTAAATCGAAGCCCAAGAAAAGTAGTTCACAACATGACTCCAAAGAAGCTTGAAGTGTTCACAAGCCTTCAATGGTTCATCTTCATGTATTTGGTTGTTCTGCATATGTCCATATCCCAGTTCAAAAATGAAAGAAGTTGGATGCAAAATCCCAACATTTTATCTTTGTGGGATATTTTGATGCAACTAAAGGATACAGATTTTATAATCTTGACACAAAGAAATGGATTATTAGTCGAGATATGATTTTTGATGAAGGGGGAGAATGGTAATGGCAAAATGGTGCAGAAAAAAACATCAGTAATGAGGGACATAGAAGTTAGAAGTGTTCCTCCTCTCCCCACATGCTCAAGTGGAAGTTCAAACCCCAATAGTAACTCAAGTTCGAGCTCTCCAAGCTCAAGTTCACCAGGTCCATCTACTAGCACACTTTTAGGTGATAGTTCAAGTCCAGCCTCAAGTTCAAGCTCTTCAAGAAAGGTATGAGGTTTAACTAAAATTTATCAGAGGAGTAATGTGAATCCAATTGTTAATTTTTCTTTGCTTAGTAAAATTCAAGTTGAACCCTCTGTATATGAAGAAACATTAAAATAAACAGTATGGATTGATGCTGTGAATGATGAGATGCAAGCAATTGATAAAAATAATACATGTGAACTAGTGCAACTTCCAAAACATAAACAGAGGATTGGTGTCAAATGGATTTATAAGGTGAAATATCATGCTGATGGTTTTCTGAAAAGACACAAGGCAAGACTAGTTGCCAAGGGATTTTCACAAATAACTGGAGATTCAAAGACTTTCACTCTAGTTGCAAGACTTGATACAATCAAGGTTTTGTTAGCTATTGCTTCACAACACAAGTGGATAATATATCATATGGATGTAAAATTAGCTCTTGTGAATGGTTATATTGATGAGGAAGTCTATGTGGAACAGCCTATTAGTTATGAAATTCTAGGAAAAGAACATTTGGTTTACAAGTTGAAGAAAACACTTTATGGGTTGAAGCAAGCTCCTCGTGCTTGGTATGCAGGGATTGATAGTTATTTCATGAAGAAAGGTTTCATCAGAATCCATTCAGATCCAACCCTCTATATCCAACAACTTGGTAATGATATTCTCATTGTTTGCCTTTATGTTGATGATCTTATTTATACAGGTAATAGTCCATCTTTCATGGAGAAATTTCAAGCAAAAATGAAACAAGAATTTGAGATGTCAGATCTAGGACTCATAGATTATTTTCTTGGAGTGGAGGTACAATAACAACGTGAAGGTATACCCATTTCTCAAACCAAGTATGTGGTTGATTTATTGAAATGGTTTAGAATGATGTCATGCACAATAGTTGCAACCCTTGTAGCCCTTGGTGAAAAATTAACCAAGGAAGATGCAAGTTCCAAAGTGGATGTTTATTTATATATAAGTTTGGTAGTGAGTCTCATGTACCTCACTACAACGAGACCTGATATTATGTATGTTGTGAGCCTCATCTCTCAGTTCATACAAGATCCACATAAGCCTCATTGGTGTGTTGCGAAAAGAATCTTAAGGTATGTGAGTGGTACACAAAATTTTGGCATTCATTACTCTAATACTAAGAATATTGAGCTAGATGGTTACAGGGATTCTGATTGTGCTAGTTTAGTGGATGATAGAAAATCTATATCTGGTTATGTTTTCTCAATTAGTTTTCTAGTTGTCTCATAGAGTAGTAAAAAGTAGGCAACTGTGGCTCTCTTCTGCAGAAGTAGAGTATATTTCAATAGCAATAGCCAGTTGTCAAGCCATATGGATTAAAAGGATTTTGGAAGATATATGATTGGTTCAGGAACATCCAACAACTATCTACTATGATAATAGTAGTACCATTATAATGAACAAAAATTCTACGCTTCATGCTAGATCAAAGAACATTGAGATCAGACATCACTTCATACGATATTTAGTTCAAGATGGGATAGTGGAAATACAACTTTGCCCTACATATGAGCAATTTGCTGATATTTTTAACAAAGCTTTACCTACAGCTAGTTTTGTTTCTTTAAGACATCAGTTGGGCATCATCCACGTTGCTCATATAGGGGGAGATTGAGGACATGCATGCATCGGTGCCAATGCATAATCAATGGCAGATTATTTAATTTAATTTTATATCATTATTTGCATGATCAATGCATGCATGATCTATGCATGTTTTGTTTTGTTTTAAGACCATCATTTATTTTTAGACTGTTGTTAATTTAGACTACAGTTATTTTAGTTTTTTTTTTAAAAATTTAGATTTAATCTCTTTTTTAAACTCATCACTTCTTTCCTATAAAATAAGTTGATGGGCAACACTTTATTACATGTAAAAATTATTAAATACAGAAAGTCTTTCTTAAATCTTGACTTCAGTCTTTTCTTGGATCTTAATTCTATGGATCATTATATTTTTCTAATTTTATGAGTAGTTGGTTATATATTGATCTGTATTATTTTTCAATAGCTTAGTATAGCATTAGTGTTTTGTATTGTTTTATTTCAAACTACAAATGCAGCTTGAATCCTTGCCCTAAAACATACAGAGGATATATATTCTCCTGATGCCAATTTGTTGGATAGTGTCATGACTCATTCAGGCTTGGTGCTTAACGTACAGATGGATCAGTACCTATCATGATCCAAGCAAAGCCCTCCACTTGGTCACATGTAAGTCATTCATTGCCACAACAAAATAAGCATGCTGAAGAATAAGCTCCCTTCTGGCCCAAGTCCTAAAGCAGGTCATGCATATACCAATGCCGCCCATGATAAGTTTATTGGGAAATCAACAATCCTGTTAAAGAATAAACTACCTTCTGGCACTAGCCCTGGTGTAGGCCATGCTTATATCAATGCCAACCTGGTGAAGACTAGTGAGGTAGTGACATTACTGAAACACAAACTTCCTTCTAGGCTAAGCCCTGTTAAAACAACCAAACATCTTATTGCTTTCAATGAATTACAATCTGGTCTGAGTCATAAAGGAGTAGGTCACGACATGGTAATACAAAATGAGAAGTTGAATGCATTAACCTAAAAATGATCGAATTTGAATAAACTACAATTTAATCAGCCTCTTTGAAGAAGTTAAAATCCCTTGGAACTATGTATAGAAGAAGATTTGCTCATCCTTCTATTAGGTGTATTTATTTGAAATTCCACAAGGTCTGAAGAGAAGAAAATGGGACTACTTTGTAAAAGTTGTAATCAGTACAGATCATGTATCCCCATCAATGCATTTGCTTTTTTTAATGTGTGGACAATCTTGGGTTGCCGCAAAACCAAATCCCCATCCTCTGCTTGGAAATATAAATTATGTGTTCTAGAACAAGATTCTTCATCCAGCAGTGATTATTCAAATGGATGAAAACAGTTAACATACACAATCAAATAAATGTTCAAGTAGTTTGGCAAATTCATGTTGAATGCATTTTAGACAAACTATTGTGTGGTTTGAAAGGGCCATATTCGATTGGCACAACTTCTTCCCAGCTCCTCTAAGCTCGTCTTTGCTCAGTTAAGGCCAGACATATCCCCAACCTTGAATTTATGGGCTCTTCAAAACCTTCTTGCTCTTGAGCCTATTTTTTTCTAAAATTTTCCCGAAAACATCACAACTTACGATTGCGTTTCAGAGTGTTTGCCAATATTATCTCCTTAATTTTCGGTTTCAATTGTGACTTGCTGGTAAATCTATGAAAAACTCAATGATAAAAATGCTACTAGCAATACATCGAGTGATCCCCCATTCTGATTTAAACTTTAATATTTATATAATTAACTCTTAAAGGTAATTCCATGAGTTAATTCTTAACTCTTAAAATTAATTATATAAATATTTTTGTATTTTATGGTTTAAAATTTGTTTTAGTCGGGAATTTAATTATAGGAATGATATATTTATGTAGGGATTTTTGCCTAAATATTGATTTAGTTATTTTTATTTATCTTAAAACAATTTATTCCAAACAGACTATCAAAATTTACAAATGATTATCAAATCTAACTTCTACTCCCACATGTAAAATAGAGGAATAAACCAAAAAAAAAAAGTGAACGACTCAACCCTTTGACCAAAAGTGTCTCCCACATATAAAATGTGAACGACTCAACCCTTTGACCGAAAGTGTCTCCCACGCATAAAATAAAGGAATAACAAAAAAGTAAAGTGAACGACTCAACGCTTTGACCGAAAGTGTCTCCCACGCGTATTCAAGATAATCGCTCAGCGGTGAAATCACTTTCACGCATTTTTTTTTTAAAATACCATAAATTTGGCTTTGGTTTCCGAGCGGTGTATATTCAACTCAGACACCCCGAATGACTTCGACCACCTACTTCTTCCCTATCTATCTCTCTATATATACACATGGTAAGTTTATTTTTTATACAGACACTACGTACCAGTAATTTGCTTCAACTTGATAGAATATTGGTGGAGGGATGAGGATTCTGACAGTGATAATGGTGTCTGGGGGCGTGTTGCTTCTCGTTTTGGGCCGCCACAAGCTCAGCAAACCCATTCCATCTAATTCTTCCACCCCAGGTATCATCTCCTTGTCGTAAAAATCAGTTCCTTTTTTTCTTTTTCTTAACGGTTTGTTTATATTCTTTGCAGGAAAGAAGAAGAAGAAGAAGAAGGTCTATTTTGCTTCAGAGGTAGTGGTTGTGGAACAAAAGCCCAAAAATTCTACTCTGCAACGCTCTGCCAAAGCAGATTCTGCCATTAATGGACACCCAGTCCCAGCAATTGAGAGGGCAGAGACCAGCATTCCGGCCAACAGACTTGCTCTCTACAATGGAATGCTTAGATATCGTGTGCAGCAGGCATCGTTGTACCGCTAGAAAAATATTAGTTTTAATAAAACCTCCGAGTATATTTGTACGTTATGTATTGTTTGCCATATACCCCAAGTTTAATTTATACCTCTTAAATCGAAGCCCCACAAAAGTAGTTCACAACATCACTCCAAAGGAAGCTTGGAGTGTTCACAAGCCTTTAATGGTTCATCTTCGTGTATTTGGTTGTTCTGCATATGTTCATATCCCAATTCAGAAATGAAAGAAGTTGGATGCAAAATCCCAACATTGTATTTTTGTGGGATATTCTGATGCAACTAAAGGATACAGATTTTATAATCTTGACACAAAGAAATGGATTATTAGTCAAGATGTGATTTTTGATGAAGGGGAGAATGGTAATGGCAAAATGGTGCACAACAAAAAACAACATCAGTAATGATGGACATAAAAGTTAGAAGTGTTCCTCCTCTCCCCACAAGCTCAAGTGGAAGTTCAAGCCCCAATAGTAACTCAAGTTCGAGCTCTCCAAGCTCAAGTTCACCAGGTCCATCTATTAGCACACTTTCAGGTGATAGTTCAAGTCCAGCATCAAGTTCAAGCTCTTCAAGAAAGGTATGAAGTTTAACTAGAATTTATCAGAGGAGTAATGTGAATCCAATTGTTAATTTTTCTTTGCTTAGTAAAATTCAAGTTGAACCCTCTGTATATGAAGAAGCAATAAAATAAATAGTATGGATTGATGTTGTGAATGATGAGATGCAAGCAATTGATAAACATAATACATGGGAACTAGTGCAACTTCCAAAAGATAAATAGAGGATTGGTGTCAAATGGATTTATAAGGTGAAATATCATGCTGATGGTTTTGTGAAAAGACACAAGGCAAGACTAGTTGCCAAGGAATTTTCACAAATGCCTGGAGTAGATTACTCAAAGACTTTCACTCTAGTTGCAAGACTTGATACAGTGAAGGTTTTGTTAGCTATTGCTTCACAACACAAGTGGATAGTATTTCAGATGGATGTAAAATAAGCTTTTTTGAATGGTTATATTGATGAGGAAGTCTATGTGGAATAGCCTATTAGTTATGAAATTATAGGAAAAGAACATTTGGTTTACAAGTTGAAAAAATCACTTTATGGGTTAAAGCAAGCTCCTCGTGCTTGGTATGCAGGGATTGATAGTTATTTCATGAAGAAAGGTTTCATTAGAAGCCATTCAGATCCAACCCTCTATATCCAACAACTTGGTAATGATATTCTCATTGTTTGCCTTTATGTTGATGATCTTATTTATACAAGTAATAGTCCATCTTTCATGGAGAAATTTCAAGCAAAATTGAAACAAGAATTTGAGATGTCAGATCTAGGACTCATGCATTATTTTCTTGGAGTGGAGGTGCAATAACAACCTAAAGGTATACTCATTTCTCAAACCAAGTATGTGGTTGATTTATTGTAATGGTTTAGAATGATGTCATGCACAACAGTTGCAACCCTTGTAGCCCTTGGTGAAAAATTAACCAAGGAAGATGCAAGTTCTAAAGTGGATGCTAATTTATATAGAAGTTTGGTAGGGAGTCTCATGTACCTCACTACAATGAGACCTGATATTATGTATGTTGTGAGCCTCATCTCTCAGTTCATACAGGATCCACATGAGCCTCATTGGTGTGCAGTGAAAAGAATCTTAAGGTATGTGAGTGGTACATAAAATTTTGGCATTCATTATTCTTTCACTAAAAATTTTGAGCTAAATGGTTACACAGATTATTATTGGGTTGGTTCAGTGTGTTGGGTGAATATTTTGTCACTTAGCTAACTGATAGGCAAAATAGTTCTGTTCACCATAGCATAGGGAGATTGGTCAGCCAGATGTGCAGGTTTACCACATCAAAAGGAGACTAATCTCTCCTCTCATCAAGGGGAGGTTACATATTAAATATGAGGAGCTATATACCATATATTTAAGTTAAAAGAACACTTGGGGTAGGACAACACCATCCATCTCTCTTTTTTCAGAGATGATTTTCAAGGATCAAGGGAGAAATCTTAGGAGTAATGACAGAAATCACTCCTCTTCTTTTAGAAGTACTATTCAACAAACAACAAGAATCTTCTTGGTAGTAATTGCAACAGGTAACCAAGGGCATAGTAACAGAACAGGATGAAATGTAGCACAAAGTCTCCACCTCAACTGCCAAAAAGTGAGATACAAATGATAATGAGGGCACAAAGTCATCCCAAGATCTTTTACATATGAATAGAAAAGACAAAAACACTAAAGGCAATTATATGGGCACAAAGTCTCTCTACAATTGACTTCAAGACATCTTCCTGACTACTTTCACTAATTCTACTTATTTAATTAAAGGGACATAAATCGTATTAAGGAAACAGACATAAGAAAAATTTCCCCAACAACCAAGTTATTACAGAACAAAGTCTAAAAATTCACTTGCTTTCTTATTCCAATAACAAAATATGATCAACAATTTGAGCTCAAAGTCTCAGTAATGCCTTTCAACTTAGGCAAAATTTAGTTTTTGATAACCAAAAGATCTCTCTAAAATAATAAGAGAGAGTCCAATATATAGCTCTCTTTGGGAGCAGTAACACATCATGTTGCATTCAATACATTTTAAATTTTGTCAAGAAGATATGTTGGAATCGGGCGTAGTTGCCCATTTGCTTTTCTCAATGCAGAGAAACGGGTCATGCCATTGAATATTTATGTTCTCCAATGTCCAGTTGGTGGACTACTTCACCTTCTAGAAACATATCCCAGCGTGGGTATTTCTGGTCCTTCTTCATCATTCCTCCTTTTTTTCTATGTTTTATCCCTTTTCTAAGATCTCAGGCTATCTCTTTAGCCAGTCGCTGAACTTGCAATTGACACGTGGCACATTCCATTGTGAAATAGACTAGGACACTCGGCAGTATCTACTGGACTTTGAGAGAGGCTTAGGAGAAACTTAAAAACTAGTAAGAAACTTGAAATGCAGATACAGACACTTGTCGCACTCTGCTAAGTTATAATGGGACACATGATAGCTTCCACTTTGAAATAGGTAGAGACACGTGGCAGCTTTCGTTTATCTATAGAAGATTTAGAAATATTTTTTGAAAGTCTTGTAGAAGAGGACATGTGGCAGTCTCCACTGAGCTTTGGCTATACTATAGAAACATTTGGGACTCATTTTAGATTCACTCAGATGCTGACACTTATCAGCTTCCACCGTGCTTTAGCTTCCTTCAAAAAGTCCTTGGGACTCATATTAGTTTCCTACAAAAGATGACACGTGGTGGTCTCTGTTGTGCTCTAGCTGCCTTCTGAAAGTCCTACAGAAGATGACACGTGGTGGCTTCCACTATTTTTTCACAAAACATATTGAAACCTTCTGCCATTACCACTTGGTGCCTTCTACATGTACTGAGAGAAGCTTAAGAGAAACTATGGATGCAAACACATGTCACATTCTGCTTACTTTAGCATCTTACTCAAGGCCCACCACAGTTCTTACTTAATATCGAAACAAAAGGAAGAAACTATGGAGGTTGACACTAGGAGGCTTCCATCGAGCTTTACAAGGGACACATGACACATTTTGCTACTTTTTAGAGATGAATTATAATGTGTCTGACAGATGACACCTGGTAGCTTCCACTCTCAGGCTTTTTCCTTTCCTTAGCTACTTGAACTGATCGATTGAACCAACTTTGGTTTAATGGTTCAATCTTTTGTTCCACTCGTTCAATTGACCACTTGAAACAACTGCGTTGAACCAAAATACGTTGAACCTTTAAACCTTTGCCGAAGATGTTGAACCTTGAACCCGTTGAACCTTTAAACCAACATGGTTCAAGGTTCAATGGTTCAATGGTCCAATGGTTCAATCCTTGCTTAGAAGCTTGCTAATGAACCCTTTTTGGCTGAACCAAGGCATTGAACCAATCCTAAAAATGCCTAAGTGTTGGAAATTTGCCCCTTTTGATTGAACTCGCCTATTAAAGCGATCGAACCCGTTGAACTAACTAGTCCCTTTACTGAAAAAGTGTGGAAAATGAGGAATTAGAATGCTCATAACAAATTTTGAAAAGGGAAGAGATAATTTTGGTCTTGCAGGACCAAAATAGTTCATATGTTGTCCCACAAAATGAGTGACATTTTTTGGGGACAATAGCTAGTTCCAGTTGGAGAACTTTCATCAATTGTAAAAAGAATTAAAGGGAGTAGAATCTAGAATCTCCAGTGTATTCATGTGTGCCATTGGGCTATGGAGCCATGTTACTCATAAATAAAAGGTGTCAAAAATGAAAACTAACAACACAAAATGAAACTAAAAATTATACAAATATATATGTGTGTGTGTGTGTGTGTGTGTGTGTGTGTGTGTGTGTGTGTGTGTGTGTGTGTGTGTGTGTGTACAGATGAAATTATCTGATACTTCAAGAACTAAAGTGTTTCAGATGCTGCCCACTGTGAGGCAGTGAAAAGAGCATGCCATCTTGATATTTCAACAGGAAACTATTTTCACCCTTGAGCTAATGGACAGTGAATCAGCCTCTCCAAAAGGAGTCAAATTTTCCATGCATTCCTTTTGGTTCTCTTCTTTTGTCCCATAATAGGAATTGATCTCCAATCTGGAAATCACAAGCTTTTGCTTTTTGGTCGAAGAGCTTCTTCACCAAATTTTGATGTGCAACAATTCGGTCCACCACCATAGTTCGTTGCTCATCCAATTCTGTCAAGCACATGATTCTCTTGTCGATGGAGCTTTCATACATTCCATCTTCAATTGCCTTAGCTAATTTCAATGTTGGCAATTCTATGGCGATTGGTATTTCAGCATTGAGACCATAAAGAAGTTGGAAATGTGACATACTAATTACCCTCTTGGATGTAATTCTATCGGCCCATAAAGCATCAACCAATGCTTTATGCCATGTCCTTTGGTTGTCATCCACCATATTCTTGATGATAGTCATCAGTTTCTTATTACTTGATTCAGCTTGTCCATTCCCTTGTGGAAAGTAATCAGAAGAGTGAGAGAGGGTGATCCCATAGTAAAAATAGAGTTCAGTAATCTCTTGAGAAGAGAAACAAATTGTGTTATCTATGACAATCATAGTTGGGACCCCAAATTTGGAAATAATGTTTTTCTTGAGGAAATTGCACACTACTTCTGAAGTAGCCTGCTTGGTTGGGATAGCTTCCACCAACTTGGTGAAGTAATCTGTGGCTGTAAGGACATAATCATGTCCAGCACTTGAAGATGGATTTACAACACCAATAAAATTAATTCCTCATTGCTGGAATGGTTCTTTTATGACCACTGGTTTGAGAGGCAAGGCAGATAACTTGGGTCTTCCAATAAATAACTGGTAGAGTTTACATTTCCTTACCCACTTATATGCATCTTGGAAAAGAGTTGGCCAGTAATACCTGGCTCACAAAATTTTATGGGCAGTCATAGGAATAGAAAAATGTCCTCCACAGGCTAGATTGTGGAAAGATTTTAAAAGTCGGTTTTGCTACTCCTTGTCCATACAGCGAAGGAAAACTCCATCAATGTTTCTCTTATATAGGCCATTGTCTCAGAGGAAAAAATTTATAGCTTTCAACTTGACAATCATCCTTTCTTTATGAGATAAGTGAGCATGACACTCACTATAAGTAAAGAAATGAGCAATACCTAAATACCACTCATTCGTGGTAGAGACAAAGAGGATTGTCGATGTGTCTTCCACCTCTACTTCTTCATGCTCTATTTTTTTGGTTTATTATTAGCAATTAATTGGCATAGGCCTTTTCCCCGTACCAGCGTTGTTGGCTTGATGTCTAGATCAAACTCTTAGATATTTGCAATCTAATTGCCTCTTTTCTTCCCAAAATCCTACTGAGTTAATATGGATTTGATTTTGGTGTCAAGGACTAAGGCAATAGTATGTGAATTCAAAATGTAAAAGTAGAAATGCTTGACTGCCTTCACCACTGCATAAGCATGCTTCTCCATGTTTGAGTATTTTAGCTCATGAGCTTTGAGAGGGCAGCCCATGAAAGAAATGGGAGATTTTATACCTTCTTTATTCTTTTGAACCAAAAAATTTGAAAGCGTGTGTTCAAAAGCATAATTGTATATGGTGAACTCTTTGTTATAGTCTAGACAAACTAGAGTTAGGGCGTGGGCAATGGCAGTCTTAATATCCTCAAATGCTGACTTGCCGTCTTCATTCTAGCTGAAATTGATCTTTCCCTTCATCATGTTCACAATGTGTCGATTCTTCTCAACAAACTCAAGGATGAACCGTCATAAGAAATTCACCTTTCTAAAGAAAGAGTGAATAGCAATTTTACTTGTAGGCAAGGTAAGCTCTTGGATAGACTTGACTCTGTCTGAGTCAATCTTTATGCCTTCTTTGGACACAATGTGTTTGAGAAGTTTCCCCTCTATTATTATAAAAATAGACTTCTTGAGGTTCAAAGAAATTCCATTTTGGCGACAGCGCTCCAGCACTTATTGCAAGTGGCATATATGATCAGAGCGATGCTTGGAAAAGACAGTCAAGTCATCAAGGTATACCACAATGAACTTACCCATCTCATCTTTGAAAGCAAGGTCTATTGCTCTCTAAAAGGTGGTGCCAAGATTTATCAAGCCAAAAGGCATCCTTTTATATGCAAACATGCCCCAAGGTGTGGTGAAGGCAGTCTTGTGTTAATCTGCTTCACCGACTTCAACCTGATTATATGTTGAGAAGCCGTCTAGCATGGATAACATCTTTGAACCAGTCACTATTTGAATCACTTGATCCATGATTGGCAAAGGATAGTTATCCTTCAAGGATGACTGATTTAAATTTCTAAAATCCACATAGAGGCGAATTTCACCATTCTTCTTCCTTACAGGCACTATGTTTACAATCCATGTGGAATGATGGATTGGGAAAATGATTCCAGCTTTTAACATTTTTTGTATTTTAGATAGAATAGTACCTGATATCTTCAAATTTTACTGTCTAGATTTATGCTTATAAGGCACTGAGTCAGTCTTGATAGGAATGTCATGGCAGATTTCATCAAGCCTTGAATCTATTTGTTGTTGTTTGACGAACCTGTCATGCTTGTCAAATAGTTTCTCAAGAGAAACCAAACCTTTTGGATTTTTATTCCCTTTAAGTTGCAGGAACTCTTCACCTGCACTTGAACTTGATTCAGGGGCTAGTTCAAGCTTGTTAGGTTCACTACCTTCAAAGTGTAGCCATTCAAAGCTATCCTTTTATTCCAAAAAGGCAATGATTTGGTGATCACTATTGAATAGTTGCCAATGATCAACATTATCAGGCACACTTGGTTGAAAAATAAGTTCAATGGTGTACTTATCTTCTTTGAAGTCTGAGTGAAGAACTAAAAGAGTTGCTGAAACAGTGAGTGCATTAGCTCAGTAATTGACTTCTCTTAATATGGCAGAGATGTTAAAAGCATTAAATCTTTCAATTTGATCCCAATCTAAGTTGCGGTAATGGCATAATCTCTTATTTTTGGTTTGATACAGGTTCTTTACCTAACAAACCACCAGTTTAGCATCTCCTTTGGCATGGAGTTTGATGCCTTTATCTCTAGCAGCCTTCAATCCAAGCAATAGAGATTCGTACTCAGTTGTGTTGTTGGTGTAGCTGAACTATAACTTATATGAGTAAAGGAAAATATCTCTTTAAGAAGATATCAACACAATTCTAGCTCATGAGCTGATAGAGGAGGAGCTGTCATCGAATTCTAAAATCCATACCTCATCAGACACTGATTTTTCTTTAGATTTTTTTTATTAGAGAAGGAAAATCCTTCTCCATTTGTACTGCAACCTACCAATTCTTCTGACATATGGTATGAGTTAAACCCTAGATCACATTTAGGGACTTCATCAAGCACCTCATGAATTTCTTTTGTGGATAAAAAGTAATTAACTATGCCTGAAGACACAAACAGAATTTGATCTTCAGGTGTTGATATTTGAGTGACCACATATTTTTTTCTTTTTCAGAGAGCAGCCTCTGCATAATGCTTTTAACTAAGATCCTTGCTTTGGATAGGTCCATGCTCAATTCTCCACCAACATCTTTGAAAAAAATTCACCCAAGAAGGATGCCATATGATGCTGGGACATCGGCCACTAGGACAGTCATCTTGATTCTTTTGTCAGGGAATGCTGCAAATGCAAATTGGGCATCCTTGATTTGTCCCAATAGTGGCACTTGTTTGTTTTCCATGGAGAAACATCTCCCAAATGTTTTGGTAAGTGTGAGACCAAGAGATTCTACCACCTTGGTAGGAATGACGTTATCAGATGCACCTGAGTCTATAATGCAGTTGCTTAGCTTGTGACCATTTATTAATAGGAAAACATAGAAAGGCTCTGTTTTCCTAGGGGCAGCAGGAGGAGTAATGACAAGATTTTTTGGGATGGACATGTTCCTTGGGGGGATCATGAGTTACTTTCTTAACATCTTGTCCTACAAGGATGGCCTTATTCTTCACACACTCAACTAACCTATCCAGTTGTTCAGGATTGGATTGTAAATATTCAAACTCAGTCATTTGAATTTTGGTCTTCTTGACATGATCAATTACGTCAAATGACTGAATTAGACTAGGAATAGAGGAATACAATTCAACCTTCTAGTTTGTAGGGGGGAGAACTAATTTGCAAAATTAAAGTTGAAGGTGAAGGTGAACTTGATGTACTTACCCTTTTGGTGATCACCGGGTCCTTTAGCTGGAAAGGGAGGGTGGTTCTCTGCTTAGCAATTGAAATTATAGGCTAATAATGTTCTTCCATTTTTTCCTTATCATCTTGTTGAGTTGGATTGGTTCTGTGACCTGGTAAACACTACGTATGATCCATCAAATGCTTCTCCTTTACTTCTGGGTTCATCCTGGTAATTCAGGAAACCCATGTTGGAGTCACCAGCTAATTCTTTTTGACCTTTTTCCAGGAGATCAGCATCATTTTCTTGGTTCAATTTAGCTTGGAAAGAGAAATTAGATTCTATTTCAAGATATCCCATTGTTGAATTGGCTGGGGGTGCTTCAATGGCAAGTTTCCCCTGTGGGAGAGGAAGATGATTTAGCTGCCCTTGATTCCTAGCAGCATTGCCTTGGTACGACTGATATAGAAATGTCATCCTTGGCATATCTCTGTATGATGGAGCAGAAGACATTCCTTGTGCCATTTGCTTTTTGAGAACAAGAAACTCATTTTCCAACTTCTGAACCATTAGATTAGTGGTGCATGTAGATGGATATTTAGAAGATGATGAGGGTCTATTTCTATTAGGGTCTCTCCTTATCTTTCCAGCCAAGATAAGGTCATCTTCTACCTCAGTGGCCAAATCTTGAGCTTCAGCAAGGTCTATTTGGCTATCCCATCTTAGCAAAAAACTCACTTCAGGCAACTGTGAGTTGATATAGAAGCATTTGAGGTTTTTCGGTGTTGGCTGAGTAATTACATGAATCCTATTCCTCAGCTTGTCAAACTTGGCTATGAAATCCCTCATTGTTTCATGAGGCTCCTTCTTCATCTATGTGAGCTAGGCCAGAAAGGCATGTGCATCTTCTACAAGTTTAAATCTAGCTTCAAACTTGGCTTTGAGGGTATTCTAGTCAGTCATTGATCGAGCTTGCAGATGGTACAACTAACCTGCAGCAACACCTTGTAATGTCTCTACAAATAGCCTAACTGCTACATATTCAAATTCCACCCCTATTACGCCATAGGCTACGCTGAAGGCTACAATATGTTCATCAAGGTGAACTTTCCCATCACCATAGAACTTGGGGAAATTCTTCCTTGAACTGCATGGTAGCTCATGTAGAGGTGGAGTTAAATTGAGTGTTTCAAAAGAGTTACCCCAAGGGCCTTGAACTACCATTATATGACTATGGAAAGGGGGAATAAATCTTAGAGGGGTAAGTATTGGAAAATCTTTATTAACAGTATAAATGGATGCTTTGCCTGGTAATAGAGACCTGACTTAGTAGGAGGAAAGCTCTTGGTTCATCAGAGATAAGATGGTGAAGGAAACATATCAAAATTACTTTGTTGTACCAACTCGAATATAGGTTCAAAAATACCTTTAGCCCTTTGGCTTTGTGTATACCATGAATCTGTCAAATTGTAAAACAAAAATGGGAAAGAATTGGCCCTGCTTCAGCTTGAGGCTTCAAACTATGCATTCTATCCTAGTTGACGTGGAGGTGGAGGGAGATGGTAAGGCTATAATGATAATGGGTAAGATACAAGATGGAGTCACCAGAGTCTATAATGGATAAGGGTAGGGACTACTTCAATCTAAAACATGAGGCTTCAGATTGCATGTAAATCCCTAGCAGAGTCACCAAAAATTGTTGGGTGAATATTTTGTCACTCAGCTAACTGATAGGAAAAATAGTTCTATTCACCACAGCATAGGGAGATTGGTCAGTCAGATGTGTAGGATTACCACATCAAAAGGAGACTAATCTCTCCTCCCATCAAGGGGAGGTTCCATATTAAATATGAGGAGCTATATACTATATATTTATGCTAAGAATGACACTTAGGGTAGGGCAACACCATCCATCTCTATTTTTTCAAAGATGATGTTCAAGGATCAAGGGAGAAATCTTAGGAGTAATGAAAGAAAACACTCCTCTTCTTTTAGAAGTACTATTCAACAAACAACAAGAATCTTCTTGGTAGTAATTGCAATAGGTAACCAAGGGCATAGTAACACAACAGGATGAAATGAAGCACAAAGTCTCCACCTCAACTGCCAAAAAGTGAGATACGAACGATAATGAGGGTACAAAGTCATCCCAAGATCTTTTACATAGGAATAGAAAAGACAAAAATACTAAAGGCAATTATATGGGCACAAAGTCTCTCTATAATTGACTTCAAGACATCTTCCTAACTACTTTCACTAATTCTACTTATTTAATTAAAGGGACAAAAATTGTATTAAGAAAATAGACATAATAACAATTTCCGTAACAACCAGGTTATTACAGCACAAAGTCTGAAAAGTCACTTGCTTTCTTATTCCAATAACAAAATATGATCAACAATCTGAGCTCAAAGTCTCAGTAATGCCTTTCAACTTGGGTAGAATTTAGTTTCTAAGAACCAAAAGATCTCTCTAAAATAATAAGAGAGAGGCCAATATATAGCTCTCCAAGAAAGGCTTGGGAGCAGTAACACATCATGTTGCATTCAGTACATTTTAAATTATGTCAAGAAGATATGCTAAAATCAGGCATAATTGCCCATTTGCTTTTCTCAATGCAGAGAAATAGGTCACGCCATTGAATGTTCATGTTCTCCAATGTCCAGTTGGTGGACTACTTCACCTTCTAGAAACATATCCCATGCATGGGTATTTTTGGTCCTTCTTCATCGTTCCTCCTTTTTTGGCTATGTTTTATACCTTTTCTAAGATCTCGAGCTATCTCTTTGGCTGATCACTGAACTTGTAATTGACACGTGGCATGTTCCACTATGAAACAGACCAGGACACTCAGAAGTATCCGCTGGACTCTGAGAGAGGCTTAGGAGAAGCTTAGAAACTAGTAAGAAACTTGAAACATGGATACAGACACTTGTCATGCTCTGTTGAGTTATAACAAGACACGTGGCAGCTTTTGCTTTGAAATAGGCAGAGACACATGGTAGCTTCCATTTATCTATAGAAGATTTATAAATATTTTTTGAAAGTCTTGCAGAAGAGGACATGTGGTAGTCTCCGTTGAGCTTTGGCTATACTATAGAAACATTCAGGACTCATTTTAGATTCACTCAGATGTTGACACTTGTCAGCTTCCACCACGTTTTAGCTGCCTTCAAAAAGTCCTTGGGACTCATATTAGTTTCTTGTGAAAGATGACACATGGTGGTCTCCACTGCACTCTAGCTACCTTCAAAAAGTCCTACAGAAGATGACACGTGGCAGCTTCCACTGCTTTTTAGAGAAACATATTGAAACCTTTCGCCATTGCCACTTGGTGCCTTCTGCGTGCACTGAGAGATGCTTAAGAGAAACTATAGATGTAGACAGGTGTCACATTCCACTTACTTTAGCAACTTACCTAGGTCCCACCACATTTATTACTTAATATCGAAACAAAAAGAAGAAACTGTGGAGGTTGACACTTGGCAACTTTCACCGAGCTTTGCTAGGGACACATGGCATGTTTCGCTACTTTTTAGAGATGAATTATAATGTGTCTGACAAATGACACCTAACAGCTTCCACTCTCAGGGTTTTTCCTTTCCTTAACCGCTTGAATCGACTGATTGAACCAACTTTGGTTCAATGGTTCAATCTTTTGTTTCACTCATTCAATTGACTGCTTGAACCAACTGCATTGAACCAAACTGCGTTGAAGCAAACCATGTTGAACCTTTGTCAAAGATGTTGAACCTTGAACCTGTTGAACCTTTGAACCAACATGGTTCAAGGTTCAATGGTTCAATGTTCCAATGGTTCAATCCTTGCTTAGAAGCTTGCCGATGAACCCTTTTTGGTTGAACCAAGGCATTGAACCAATCCTGAAAATGCCTAAGTGTTGGAAATTTGCCACTTTTGATTAAACTCGCCTGTTAAAATGATCGAACCCATTGAACTAACTAGTCCCTTTACTGAAAAAGCTTGGAAAATGAGGAATTAGAATGCTCATAACAAATTTTGAAAAGGGAAGAGATAATTTTGGTCTTGTAAGGCCAAAATAGTTCATATGTTGTCCCACAAAATGAGTGACATTTTTTGGGGACAACACAGTGGATGATAGAAAATCTATATCTAGTTATGTTTTCTCACTTAGATTTGTAGTTGTCTCAAAGAGTAGTAAAAAGTAGGAAACTGTGGCTCTCTCTTCTGCAGAAGTAGAGTATATTTCAACAACAATAGCCAGTTGTCAAGCCATATAAATTTGAAGGATTTTGGAAGATCTATGATTGTTTAGGAACATCCAACAACTATCTACTGTGATAATAGTAGTACCATTGTAATGAACAAAAATTCTATGTTTCATGCTAGATCTAAGAACATTGAGATCAGACATCACTTCATACAATATTTAGTTCAAGATGGGATAGTGGAATTACAATTTTGCCCTACATTTGAGCAAGTTGCTGATATGTTTAATAAAGATTTACCTACAGCTAGTTTTGTTTCTTTGAGACATCAGTTGGGCATCATCCACATTGATCATATAGGGGGAGATTGAAGACATGCATGCATCGGTGCCAATGCATAATCAATGGTAGATTATTTAATTTAATTTTATATTATTATTTGCATGATCAATGCATGCATGATCTATGCATTTTTTTTTAATTTTAAGACCATCATTTATTTTTAGACAGTTGTTAATTTAGACTACAGTTATTTTAGTTTTTTTTTTAATTTTTTAGATTTAATCTCTTTTTAAAACTCATCACTTCTTTCCTATAAAATAATTTGATGGGCAACACTTTATTACATGTAGAAATTATTAAATAAAGAAAGTCTTTCTTGAATCTTGATTTCAGTCTTTTCTTGGATCTTAATTCTATGGATCGTTATATTTTTTATAATTTTATGAGAAGTTGGTTATATATTGATCTGTATTATTTTTGAATAGCTCAGTATAGTGTTAGTGTTTTGTATTATTTTATTTCAAACTGCAAATGCAGCTTGAATCCTTGCCCTAAAACATGCAGAGGATATATATTCTCTTGATGCCAATTTGTTGGATAGTGGCATGACTCACTCAGGCTTGGTGCTTAACATACAGATGGATTAATGCCTATCATGATCCAAGCAAAGCCCTCTAGTTGGTCACATGCAAGTCGTTCATCATCACAACAAAATAAGCATGTTGAAGAATAAGCTCCCTTCTGGCCCAAGTCTTAGAGTAGGTCATGCATATACGAATGCCGCCCATGATAAGTTTACTAGGAAATCAACAATCATGTTAAAGAATAAACTACATTCTCACACTAGCCCTGGTGTAGGCCATGCATATATCAATGCCAACCTAGTGAAAATAGGTGAGGTAGTGACATTACTGAAACATAAACTTCCATCTAGGCTAAGCCCTATTAAGACAACCAAACATCTGATTGCTTTTAATGATATACCTTCTAGTCTGAGTCATAAAGGAGTAGGTCACAACATGGTAATACAAAATGAGAAGTTGAATGCATTAACCTCAAAATGATCAAATTTGAATAAACTACAATTTAATCAGCCTCTTTGAAGAAGTTAGAATCCCTTGGACCTATGTATAGAAGAAGATTTTCTCATCCTTCTATTAGGTGTATTTATTTTAAATTCCACAAGGTCTGAAGAGAAGAAAATGTGACTACTTTGTAAAAGTTATAATCAGTACAGATCATGTCAAGCAGCATCAAGACTTTTAAAAATATGAATTTTGTAAGGATACAAAATGCGTAAATCTTGAGTTGAAGATCTAATATAGAGATTTGAATTTTGCCTTTTGCTTGTTATTACCATATCAATTGGCACTTGATATCGTTGTAATTTACTTTGTGCTATGACAAAGTGGGGTTTAGGTCAAATTTCTATCTCACTTATCACTCATTCATAGCATGTTTTACATTCACAAATGCACATATGTATTTATATGCTTATAAAACTCAAATTATGATCAAATTGGCATGTTCTTTGACATAGAACAAACATGAAAATTTGATAAATGGGACCCAAAACAAGGGTCACAAGGGCCACACCATAATATATAAATTATGTCCCATAAGTGTATAGTCCACTTCTCAAGAGGGAACAAGGTCAAAAATAGAAAACAAGCATATAGGATAGAAGAATAGAATAAAGATGGTAAAATAGAATAATTATGGAAGAATATGATCAAAACATTGGGGTAAATGTGCCAATAAGAACTTGATATGAACTGATAATTGAAAAACATACAAGTACCTTAGAATAATTATGTTTGACAATTAATAACTATTGGCCCATCTAAAAAATAGGTTTATACATAATGCCACACTTTGATTTGTGTATTCTTACATACATGACAAACTAAATCAAAGAAGAAATGAAAATAACCACATGGTTCATAGAAGATACCTTGATCATTGAAATCTATAAGAGTTTTTGAAATAAATATAGTAATGATAGTGAAGTGAAAGTCCAAAGGAGAGAGATATCCCTTTATTTGGTAGCTATAACACGGAAAGTTGGTCCAACAAGATAAAAAGCCATGAAGATCATGGAGCATCTAGATGACAGACAAAGTTTTGGGAATAGATTTTGAAGAAATATATTGAAGTTACTCTTTCTACTATTATTCCATGTTAATGGTTAATGATAAAATGAAGTAGTATTATATGTCATCTATAGAGAGACAATTATTTGAGACTATAATTAGAGATGTCTGCTTTGAGAAAATATTTGAGACAACACACAACTTTTTTTTATCTCAAATTAAGATGATTTTTTTAAGTATTGTCTCAAAACACCCCCTTGTTATAGCGAGATCACATATTCCCCTTATATAGGGATCTAAGGATCCTGGAAAAAACATCCATAGTCATGTGTCATGGGATATAAAATATTTTCCCCTAAAAACATGTGAAAATCATGATCATGTATAAAAATGTACACATAATCAATGATTTATTAAAATTAGTAAAACAAAAATTAAATTTGATATACCTAGTTTCAATAAAAATCCTAATGTGACTCTTTAGTATTCAAATTTTGGTGTAGGTTTCCAAAGAGATGTAAGAGAACAACATATGCACACATAGTTTTTACAAATATAGATCGCTTAATTATAAGTAATGCAGCCAATGTGGCTTAAAAAAAATTGAGGATGCCCTACATAAATCTAAGTGTAAAAACCTATGGCTAATGTTGTACGCTTTATGAGCACAAATTTTAGTGATAGAAGTGTGTGCTAAATAAATATGATGTAAATAAAATAGAGTAGGGTTATAAAATTTCTTGGGGGTATCTCATGATGGGAAAAGACTACCATGTGCTATGTACATCTCAAAAGATCAATATGTCATTGTCCTCACATGGAGGATAAAATAGTATAGAAGAGTCCCAATTCCTAGGTGTGAAAAAAAGAATCCTTTTGAGATGTTGGATAACATATGAAGTAATATCTCCAAGGAAAGTATTATGTGCATCATGTGTAAGATTTTAAGTAAAATTAATGATGTATAACATAATAATATGTCATCATGAAAGCTTGTATGTCATAGATAAAATTAGTTCACATCACCCTAGAGGTTAATCTATATAAGCACAAGTATAATATTCCTTAAATCGGAAAAGTATATGTAATATACACAAAATAGGAATTATATGCCCCTTATGGGAAACATGTAATATGAAGTACCAAATTAAGATGTTCCAAATAGGAAACATGTGAGTTATTTATAAGAATAAGGATTGTTTGTAATTTACATGTACAAAAAAAAATTAAGACACCCATAAAAATGAATGTCACACACAAAGTATATATAAGAACATAAGGAATACATACTCGACATAAAATAATCATTGACACATGTTTATCAAAATTTGGGAAATGGGTGATGTTAAATCCTAATTAGATAAAATGAATTGAGATAAATCAATAATGTATAAAATAGGCATAAATTAATCATTCACTGATTTTGAAGCTTACTATATTTATAATTATGCTAAAAATGGAAAATGTGTGGAAGTAAAAAACATAGCTAGACATGGATATGCAAGGCTACAAAAATTAATTTTGGTTAATTGTGAGGCTACTTAAAGTCATTGTAAATCAGGAGCAGTGATTTGCTTCTTTCTAGGAAAGGCCACACTAATCATATAGGGGCAACATGAGTTGGTTTTTGTAAGGCATACTAGTGTTTGATAGGGTTTTTCACTCTATGACGTAAATGATATGACCATTTTTTTTATGCCTTGTGTCTTATTTAGCTATGTGGGAGCTCTTGATTTTTTACAAAAGCCACTATGTATCTTTTTATTCACCAGAACCCTAGCTTAATGGCACAAAAATATGAATGTAATCATGAGATAAAAATGGGCCAGTGGTTGATGTTGTGTTAGACCTCAACACCCCCTGTGTTGAGCGTTGCATACATAATAATACTCTAAAGAGGGATTAACCTTCATTTTGTTTTCCCACGCCAAGGTGGTCATGTGTGTGAAATCCTAGTGTAATGTTATATGCTAGTGCAATCATAGTTTAATTATGTGCTTTTCTAATGACTTGTGACCTTGTATTAGTATGCAGACTTAGCTCTAGGCTACTAAGGTTGTGAGTACTCAAAATTAGGAAAATTAAGTGATTTTATCTCAATATGCAATTAGATATTCTAGTTATTATCAATCATATGACACTCTAGTAAAAAATTGGTTAGAAAATGTGGCTTTATAGTGATCTCTTTTTAATTCCTTCAGATGGGGCTTGTTAAAGGTGTTTTATTACCCACTAAGTGAATTTGAATTTAAGCTAAGCTAGAAGTTTGAAATAGTCTAGGGATGAACTTAGGATATTTTTATAGAGTAATAGGTACATCGAGTAATCATAAATTACTTTGTAAGTATGGGTGAATTATACCACTATCCACCTCCAATAGACCTATCTAGAAATTATTTCTACTTCTACTTTGGATATTTCATTTCTAGATTCATGTTTTCTATCTAATTTTTTGTTTTCTAATTTTCATAGTCAACTAAGATCAGCTTGTAGTCAACATACTATATTTCATTGCACCACCATCGACTCAAAATGGAATTACCTAGATTTTGTTACTAATTATGTGCTTGATACTAAGTGTGCATAATTACTTCTTCTAATTTTCATAGTTAAATAGTTATGACTATTAACAAATATCATTGTGAAAACTAAGTATATTTACTCTTAGTACTTCCCCAAAATAGCACATTTCATATTTAGTAATTTGTCATAATAATATTTTTTTATTATTTTACATCTTTAGCATTCTGATATTTCCAATTTTACATTTATATAAGTAAAAACATAATTCATTTTCATTATGTTTTATCAAAAATATGGTAAAACATAATTGATACATTATGGAGAATAATGAGTTTCCATGGTTCAATATTGTGAATATCCAGATGATATATTTATAAATAAAATGATTACCTTGTGTCCAAGGATACAAGACACTAAGGCCTCCTTTGTCTTTAAACTAAATGGATTGATTCTAGGAGATACACCATATACCCTTGTTTTTATCCTATTTGCCCCAAATCATTTTTTAGTAAGCTTGGTGAATCTATTGTAGCATTTTTCAGAATAAAACCAACATGAAGAATAATAAACACACCTTACAACACCAAAATTGTTGTAAACTTCAATTTCACTATCAAAGGAAAGAAAATTGTATCCACAACAGTCAATCTTTTTCTGAAATTTGTGCAAAGACCAATTTCAAATGTCACTAAGAGAGACTTAAAAGATAAATGGTATACCTAAGTAACTTAAAATTTATCCATGTTATACTTGATTCCACCTAGGAAAAATCCAATGGGGAGTGGGATTCGCTGAAATCATAATAAATTTAATTTTATGCATTGAAATTTGAGACCTTGAAATAACACAATACAATTTAAGTATATCCATAACATTACTGATTTATTCTTCATTATTTTAAAACATACTATCATTACCAAATGAGAGTTAAGGTCATACATATCATTAGAAAGGGTGATCCCATTAACAAAATTATCTTCATGTGCCCTTTACAATAGTTATCCAAGAACATATATCAAAGAAGCTAGAGGATAACTTAGCAAAGGAACATTAAAGAATAAAGGATTCAATAAGAGAACCATTTAGTGAAAGTCTCGTTGACGCATCATTAAACAACATTTTGATAATATGAATCATTTTTTTGACAAACCATAGCTAGCTTAACATATTAAGAATTAAAAGCCCTTTTATTTTGTCATAGGATTAATCAAAGTCAATCTTAACAATTAGTGAGTTTTGAGATTTTTTATGCCCATTCTAAAGATTCCCAATCCAAAATTAGATTGTCTAGAATGTACCTCCACCCAATAAATCATGTTTTCTCAAGTTTAACAATCTATTGCATCTCTACTTTAATACATCGATTAATAGCTTTAGCAATGATATTTTAAGAGGTATTAAGGAGAGTGATGGGCCTCCAACCAAATATGTTATCTCTATTTTTTATACATTTAGGAATGATCTTTGTCAAGTGTGGGTTGATAAAGGTACCAAGTGAGCCATTTTTTTTAGCTCAAGATAAACTTGGTAAAAATCATCATGAATAATTGGCCACATGACCTTGAATAATTTATCTAAGTTGAGACATTTTCCATCCACCATGTATAAAAGAACATAATCCAATTACTCAAGGGTCAATGGCATGTCAAGATGATCATACATGTCTTGCATGATCTTGGTGGAAATAAATTGGATTAACACTTTGATCAATTCGATGAAGGAAACATCATGGACTTTTTCATTAGTGAAAAGAGTTTTGAAATAAGGGTGGAATACATTTTTAATTCCAACTAAAGAGGGGCAATAATTCCCATTGTAATATAATATAATCAGTATCCTCTCTTTCGGTGTTTTTACATCAAGTACTAAAATATGTTAGAGCCTTTATCTCCCTCTTTAATACAAGCAAGATGTGATTGTACTCAAGCCACCTATCCTTGATAAATTTCAAATTCTCTTATCTAATTTTTCATAATAGCCACAACTTTTTGAATGGCTTCATCTAAGGTATTAAAGTGGATGAGTGGACATACTTCCTCAAGCATCTTTATTATATACCATTCCTTTTTATTCTTGTCCCACACAATTTTTTTACCATAAGATCGAAGAAAAGAGGTGCATCTATCAAGTGTTTCTTCCCACCAATGGAACTAATTATCCCTGTCTTAACACTCAGTGAATTAGTTTCAAAAAAAAACTAAGGGCAACCACACAATCACACTGAGTTAATATGAAAAATCACATTAATTATCTTCGATGCTAATAAGGTAAATTCACATATTAATATAAAAATGGTCTAATAATGTAATCAAGTTCTGTGTAAACACCATTTTCCCATGAGAGAAGGGAGTGACTTCAATGTTTGGGGATACATTAATATATCCAGACTGTTGAATTTTTATATCAAGACCTAATCTACAGTTTGACCATGAGAACCAATGTTCTAGATGAGTATAAAAAATACCATGCATGGGGTCAGAACCTCATAAGGATTTCCTATAGTAAATCTAAAGCCCAAATTTAGATGGGAATAATTTAAAATTACCATGCCAACTTCACAGTCTATTTTATTTTATACCATTTTAAAGTCACCTCCAACAACCCACTTAGTAGAGGGAAGGTTGTCTCCTATCCATTGTCAAATTCATGTGTGTTCATGATGATCATTGGTGGGAATACACCTAGAAAAAATGAATAAATTTATTTTGTACCAAGAAAATTGAATCTAAATATAATGATGGGAAGGATCTTCCCTTTTTTGAATAATAATAATAATAATGTTAATTTAGGGGGAAACACTGAACACCACTCCACCACTACCATTATCTTTATAGGATTTTAAAAAAATGCATCTTTCCAAACTTATTTGAGGGAAGAATCTAGTCATACCCCTCAAACATTCACTTTTTGACGAAAAACAGTGTCAGGGTGCAAGATATCAAGAGTATTCTTAATTTGAAACTTGGGCTTAGGGATTTAAAAACCCTTAACATTCTAAGAAAATAGTTTACACTTAATTGAGAAAGTGGAACACATTTTTCTAGCTTTATAAATAGGGATATGAACCTATTATTGAGAGGAACTGACTGCTTAGTGTTTGAGTTAGAGGTAGAGACCCCACTATTGATTGGCGAGCGATAATGTTGTCTTGTAATATGTGGGTGATTTTATTGTAACTAATTTTTGTCATAAAGAATGTGGCCCATAGATGTAGTCCCTTTTGAATATTTATTAATAGGGTCACTAAGCTCCTTCAGTGTTTTGACCATATGCCAAACTTGCTCCATAACAACATCCTTATACATAAAATTTGACCGAGTGGGTTAATCATGTTCAAATGGGACAATGGAGAGGTGTTGAGGGTGATTGGATGAGGTGAGGTAGTTTAGAACAGGTAATTGGATGGTAAGAATGTCATCAAGTCTGAGAGTACAATATGCTAAAGTGGAAACAATGGCATTCTTTGAGCACACTGGGGGTTTAATGGTGGGATCTAATTTAAATGGAAAATGTGATTGGGTAACATTGATCTTAATATCTTGAGAACGAGCCTTCACATTTTTATGATAGATTTTGAGTTTGTCATGCACATGGGACTAGTTAGTTTGTGTTTATGATAAGGAAAATCTCATATGAGATGCCCCTTTTTACAATAGTAAAAACATGCATTGGGTTTATTAATGAATTGCACAGGCTATGAGATATCAAATTCAGGGTTGCGTAGCTTGATAAAATCAAGAAGAGGTTGTGTGAGAGCAAATATTTATACATGCATGAGGTTGAACTCTAAGACTGGTGAATTTATCATTATTATTTTTTCACCAAATAACCCTACCCATTTGACTAGTGATTTCCTACAAGAAAGGCCTAAATATGATGTTGAGGAAGGGGAACTCAACCTACATAGATTACTAAGAAAAATAATATTGTTGCATATGGAAATCAAAATTATATGTAGAAAATTAGACCACAAAAAACCCAAGTTCCATAATGCAAAATAACTTGTGTATTTTTAGAATCCCCAAACATACATGAAACATAAATTTTACCCAACCCTTTGGTTGATTCTAAAATACATCCCTTGTTTTCCCAATTTATTTTGGCCCATTTATAAAAAAACTAGTTTACAGGACATAGCAAGAAGGAAGAAAATAATTATAGTAATTTAACTACAGTCTACAATAACATCAGGGATTTGATGTGGTAGTTAAAATTCAATATCCTTACTTTTTTATGCATTGAATGGTTTATCATGGGATCCCTTATTTGGTTGAACTCTAGATAAATCAATACCCTGAGATGTCGTTGGAGATGTTCCATTCTTTGTAGTTGACTCTTCCATTGTAGTGCCTAGCTCAAGGAGCCATGCTCTAGAAATGACAATAATAGACCCACTCTCTCTTTGTTACCCAATTCCTCTAGGTTCAAAATCAGTCAAGAAGATAGAAGGAAGTTGTAGTAAAAATTTGTAGGAGTTTCACAACGGAGCTCACTGTGAAAACCTTAATGCTATCCATGTCATTTTAGACCACAATAGTAACAAACGATTTAGCTCATTCCATGTGTAGTTTAAAGGGGGTCAATGCCATCTTTAATGTTGCCTAAAACTTGGGCGAATATGATTGTAAACGAAGATAAAAACCATGGATAAACCCTGACAACATAAATGATAAGTTACCCTAACTAGGAGTCCAAATATGACCATAAATGAAGACAAAAATCCTAGTGCATTGTGGCCTACATTTCAAGTCTTTGCTCTACCAACCCTAGACCAATTATTGTTTGCTTGTCCATCTGCAAAAATTCTTGGCCACTTCCAATCTCAAAGTTATTATTTTCTCTACAAAACCCTAGCCCCTATTATTTTCTTCAATTAATTTAATGTTAAAATATGGACCATCAATGTTTAGAATCATTTTCTTTTTTCATGTTTTTTTTAATGCAAATTTGCTCTTTACATTCTATTGAGATTCAAGAGTTAAAAACATAACAAATAAAATTTTCTATAACTCATGAATGAAGAATACCAATGAGAGGATTTAGATTATTAAAATACATTAAATATTATATATTAATTTCAACTTCGAATAATAAATTAAATGGTTTACAATTCAAATTTATTGTTACACTCAAAAATATGAAATCGATATTAAATTTATGCAAGAAAAAAAACATAAATATGAAATTAAAAAATCAATAATAAACCTTGTATTCCTAAATTCTCCCAAATAATACAATTGAAATTCTAATAAAATTATGGAAAACAATCCTTTATATTCCAAAAAAATACAAATCTATTCACCACGGCAACAAGTGGACTCGTCACTTTGAAATCAAATAACAACAACAATACCCCCAAAACTTGTACTCGAGTGAAATGCTAATGTGAATGAGTCGAGTAAGTATGAGGTCAAGGTGAAAATTATGTTGTTCGTTGGAAAGGGGAGGGTCAAACGAGAAGGATTTCATGTGTGAAATGATGTAGTAAGTGGCATGATTAGAATTGTTATTTGACTTTATCAAATTCAATTGTTATCTTAAATAAGTGTAAAATGTCAACATTTTGAATGGAAAAGTATGGATAAAAATTTGTTCTCTCACATCAACACGAATAGAATTAGATTTAAAAATTAAAATAAATATGAGAGTTAGGAGGAGGCTGGTATTTAATTATTAAAGTTTTTTAGTCTAAGAAAATTTTATTAAATATTAATTTTGGTCAAATGTTAAGACCTAATAAAATTATAAAGATAAGCTTTGATTAAAGTTTTTGTGAATTTTTTTAATAATTATTTGTATTTTTTTAATTAAAATATTTAAATAAAATATTATTTTTTATAAAAATAAATAACAGAAATTGTTATTTGAATATTTGATATTTCATATTATTAAAAAATGTGGGTAGTATTTAAATGACTTCAAATTTAAATGTTGACTGAAAATAAATTACAAATGAATTGAAAAATAACACAACATTCAGTTGACTATCCACGAATTAACATAAATAAACACCAAAAAAAATATTGTACGGGTTTGAAATCTCTACCACGCTGTTGCCGTTAGTTTTTGACTTCCGTTTTCCCATTTCACACCACCAACTTCTTGTCTATGTATCCATGGTCGCCCATTTAATTTATATACACCATTTCTCTTCAATTCAACACTGATAAATTATTTCTCTCTTCCTCTCTCTTGCATATTCAATTTCCCTTATCCCTTCAATTAAATTTTGGACTTGTCGCTCTTTATTTTTCAATCTCCCCAAAACCAGATCAATATATTGAATTGATCACAAACTGCTGTAATGGGGAGAAGCTATTTGATCATGACGACGGCTTTGCTGCCGATTATTTTGATTGCAGAAACAGCAGATGCAGCTCGAATCCTCACCCTAAAGCAATATGCAGAGGATATATATTCTCCTGATCCCAATCTTCTGGATAGTGTTATGACTCGTTCACGATCCGTGGTTAACATACAGCTGGATCAGCGCCTATCACGATCCAAGCACAGCCCTCCAGTTGGTCACATGCAAGTCGTTCCTCCTCACAAGAAAAGCAGCACGTTGAAGAATAAGCTCCCTTCTGGCCCAAGTCCCGCAGCAGGTCATGCATATACCAACGCCGCCCTTCTTAAGGATACTAGGAAATCAGCAATAGTGTTCAGGGAGATGTAAGAGAACAACATATAAACAACCAAGTGTTTATAAATATAGCTTGTTAAATGGTAAAAATATAAATCATAAATGATACATTTAGTGTCGTCTAAAATTTATGTTAAATTTTACATCTATAATTTTTAAGTGATAAAAATTGTATTATATAAATTTGATGAGAGTGGAATTATAAAATTGCGTGTCTTTTAATAGGAACAAATATTATGTGTTATGTACATCTCAAAATATAAACATGTTATTGTTTTTATTTGGAAGAAAGTATAGTACATAAGTGTATCAAATTTTTGCATGAAAAAAAAATAGATAATCTACACTACATTTTTAATATCTTCAAAAACAAATAATCATGTGCATTATTTTTAAGATAGTTATTAAAAGTATTAACTTTTAATATAATAATATGTCATCATGAAACCTTGTTCACATGGGCTTGGAGGTTTATCTATATATGCACAAATATAAAATACTTGAAATGGCAAAAGAGTATGTAATATACACAAAATAGAAATATGCCCTTTATGGAAAACATGCAATCTATGAAGCTCTATAATAAAATGCCACGAATAGGAAACATTTGAGATGTTTATAAGCAAAAGGATTACATGCCCTCCATGTGAAAAATATAATCAATAAAGAAATTAAGATATAAATCTTGAATATGATTAGAATAGTAGAAAATATTTCAAAGCAAAACATATACATGGAATATTGCCCCCAATACATGCATGATATAAATTATGGCAATGTAGGGAAATAAATAATGTTAGGTGTGAAGTCACTATTCATAGTCACCATTCATGGCCACTATTCATAGTGATATAGCATGTTGGTGATGTGGATGGTTAGTGATGTGGTTGGTTGGTGATGTGGCATGACCCAAGCTGGGTGGCATAGCCAAGAGAGCATCTTTTATGTTGAAAAAATGAGGAGAGAGAAATGAGGCATATTTCTACACTTAATCACATGAGTTGGTTTTTGTGGATGCATGTGAGGACATGATGATAATGGATCTCATGATTCCACTTAAGCATGTGCTTGTGGGGTGTAGTTTGTCTGTGAGCTCTTATTGCAAGAGGTCAAAAGTTAAGAATCTTTTGACTCTATGAATGCACATGAAAAAATGGGGGGCATGGATCACTATGTTAGATTAAGGTCGCATGTGAAGCAGGGCATAACACTTTGGAGTGCACATGGAGTGGTCAAGGAAGCATACTGAGATGCCATTAAAGGTTTCACTTGACACATGGAGAAGACATGGTTCCTTATTTATTGATTTTTGCATCATGATTCCTCGTTAAGCAAACTTATATGATTATCCATAGATATTTATAGTTAACAATTTAATTTGATATTTATTAACTAAATTTTAAAATATATGCTATTATGGGATAGTTGGATATTGCTTAGGTTACATGATTATATTTATATGAGATATTTGTAGTGTATATGTTTACATTATGATCATGTTTGTTATTTTAGCTATATTTTATGATGAACATATATTATGATATTATGGTCTGACTACATGTTTGTTGTAAGGTTAACACATGAGAAATCATCCCTCAAAGTATGACAGAGGGAGAGCATCATAAGAGAGGGTGGCATAGATAGAGTTGTTGAGGGATGATAGAGAAATTGGCTAGAACTCTGCATACACCACATTAGCTAGCACATGTTAGATGCATAATGGAATGGTTAACATAGTTTGTTTTGATGCCATTTGCATTAGATAGTCATTTAAACATGGTTTAATATCATAGTTTGATGGTTTTATGAAATTCATCTCGTGTAATTTGTATATGTGATCATTAAATGCTTTTAGAAATATGATTTGTGTAACTAGTACAAATTTGAGGTTATTGACTAATGGATTTATTATTAAATCATTTTCTCATTTGAAGTGATAATTTAATTAATGAATATATATTTATTATTTTAATTAGTATAAAATATGATAATTGGCATTTAAAAGGGAAAAAAATAGGAAAAAAAGAAGGAATTCTTAAAATAATCAAAAAGGGAAGCAAATAAAAAAAGAATAATAATAAATAAAGAGAAATGGAAGGTTTAAATTTAGGGAAAATAAAAGATATAAATAGTATAAAATAAAAATAATTAAATAAAGAGAAAAGCTATGCCCTTTCCCATAAGAGTTCAAAATAAAAATTAAAAAAAAATAATATATTCAGATAGAGAATAGTGAGTCACAACATACAGAGCAAAGGAAGGCAGTATAGTGGAAGAGAGATTGGAAGAGAAGAAGAAGAAGAAGAAGAAGAAGAAGAAGAGCAAAGTACAATAGGGCATTCCTAATCAAGGAGGCAATGTATTTAAATTTTGTATATTTATTTGAATTGTATACATATGTGTCTATTTGAATTTGTAATCACATATATGCCAATTATAAATATACATATGTTTAGGAATCGTATAAATAAATATCTTAATATTGATATGTGAGTGTGTGTGTGTGAACAAATGAAAATAGGGATCGAACCAAATGTTAGAAAGTACTCAGACTTATATGGTAGTTTTAATGTGAATAATGAACTAGATATTTGTTGAATATATATAAATACTTGTAGTGATTTATGTACTTTTCAATAGTATATAATTAACTATATATATTTCAACTGAGTTATTTTAGACCTACAGGACCTAGGTATGAAGGATATACAGTGACTAAAGTCATAAACATATATATTACGTTAAGATTGTTGGCAACCAACACAATAATCCTTATAATACTATTTTATTATAAATTGGATGGATTATGATAGAGATAAACTATATATATTATGTTTAATATTCTGTTTGGATTATGATATTAACTACATAACAAATTGTGTACATATATTGTGATTTCTCCTTAGCAGAATATACAAGAGATATTCCACCATAGATCTGTATACTTAGTTGATGTTTTGTGGAAATTAACATTATATCATGATTTTAATACTGCTTTATTTAAATCAATTAAACATCCAGGCATACTTACACCAATCAGTCTTGTTCCTTTAACACTACACAAAAATGTGGAATCTGTAACTTTGACAGAAGTCTTATTATAAAAACTACTTATCTGTAATTCTCTAACTTTTTGAATTCATTCCTATCAAGGTGTTGAAGGTTAAACATCTATATGATATGTGGGTAAAAATTAACGAACTCTATACTAGTTGGGCATGGACTTGGAATACCATTTATGGTAGATGGGGAAGCTAAGGATATCCAGAGTATTTAAAATTACTAATACAGTATAGCATGAAGTGAGAGATATAATACAAATTCATAAAATAAAAAATACGTGATACTCTTAAATGTTGAGTTGTATTAGTTATACTAGATTGATGTGATACTAGTTACGTATTTCATATTATTTAAGTGTAATACTCTTAAGTATAGTGATATTTGTTTTATAAATCCTATGATATTTAAGATTCAAATTACACTAATATGATGTAGAATATGATATGATTATCTAACAAAAGCTAAAATGTTAAATGCAAGAGTGTTTAAGATATTATGGACTATCATTATTTTAGAATGATCTTATGGATACTTATTTGATATTCAAATTATACAAAAGAATAAAAGTATGAAAACCTAGTATAATCTTATGTATCTAAGGTAATAAAACTGATGAGTTATATAGTAAGAATAATGTTAGACCATAATAAATAGGATATCTACTAATGAAGTAAGAATATACATATATAGGACATAAGGAATATCCTATATATAGATGAAGTATATTCATAGATGTGAATATCAACAATAATCTCGAATATTCATAATATCAATCTAATAATGTGGTTTGTACCCGATAAAGTATGATCAATAGTAGATGGGGATACCAATCACAACTTTGAAATAGATATCCATGAACTAGACTAATTGAGTCATAACATAATAAATTACAAATTTAGTTTGTTGAGCGACAGGGCATATGTGGGATATCATGATAATTAGGTTAATTACATCCTCATGAACAATTATTATTGTAGAGGATCTTGCTCATGCAATTTTGACATGAGTTGTTAATAAAGAATATGTTCATACAACATATAACTAAGATTATGAGATGATTGGTTCTTGACCTTATTTTGACTGGCTATGGTATTTAGTAGTTGTGTTGAGAACACTAAACTATGATAATATGGATTATCATAGGGTGCATTATATTTAGAAACTACATATAGTAGTTAAAAACTACAGTTAGATGTATATTTTACTTAGGTGGTATAAACTATACTTATTATTTCTTTTATTCATGTGATAGATAATATTGTTAGATTCATTCTTAAGTTTGATGGAATATATGTATGCATTTAGATTACTCATGTACTTGGCATGATTTTTAATTGCTAATAGGATGTATTATATATGAATATATTAGTTAAACTATATTAACTAAATCTTGCATTGTGGATACTGAGTAAGTAGTAAGATGGACTTGACTAGCTTACTAGCATCACAATGCCAGATGAAAGTAATCTGATCAGGCGGTGTGTATAAACTTGGTTGATCTTTAGACATTAATTATTGAAAAAATTGACCAAAATAATATTAAATGAGACATTATCATTTCATGAGTATGATTTATATATTTTTTCAATATCTTGAGTAGAATGGGTTTCTTTATGATACACTACATGTTTAGTTTTAAAAATCATATAATACACAAGTACTAGTTTATCTCTCTAGATTCTCACACCATCACTATCTAATCATCTATGAAGGGAGGGTCATTCCCTAATGGGATTAGTGTGGAAGATCATTGGTCTATGTTTGGTATAAAAAAATAATTCAGATGATGCTCTCCCTCAAAGCAATACTTTCTTGGAGATGACACTTGAGATTGCCATTGATACTAGAGTCAGGGTAACTTATGTTCTAGGAAGCCATGTATCTTATAAATGTATGTTATATTGTGTTTATTATTGAAATATTATCATGATGAGCTGTAATTACTTATTTATTATAAACTGATAGTAATGGTTGTATGGTTGTACCAACCATGTCTAGATATCTGTAATTACTTTCTATATTTAGTTATGATATGTTTCTTATGGTGATAGTGATCAGTAATGTATGATTTAATACGCTTCATTTATAGTTATCATACTTAGAATATTTTACACAATCACTAATTATAATCTTATGGTGTAATCTATTTAAAGTATATATGTTATTTAAATTTTAAAAAATCACATATTTTTAGATAGATCCCAATGGGGATTATACATGTGGTCTCAGAGCTACAACTCAAATTCTAAGAACTAGTGATTCCACTAAAATTTTAATAGCCTTATATTACTAAAAAGGATAATGGTGAAAGCTAGAGTATCTAGAGAAGGTTCATCAAATGTCAATGATAGTAACCCTATGTTTGATCTTAGTTGATTTGCCACTGAGCAATAAGCAAAGATGGATCATATTCTCATAGCCACGGATGAGACAAGATATCAAATTATAGTCTTGGAGTAGGTATTTCAAGACCACGAAAAGGATTAATATCAAGATGTACTTGAAGAACAACCCAATGAGTAAAAAACCCTTGGGATATGAGAGCTTAGGTAACTATGGAGTTGACTAAAAACATGAAAAATTGGAACTCACCTATATTCGATGAAACTGTTATGGGTATTAGAGTTAAATTATGGCTAACTAAGATGGAGAATTATTTAGAAATTTGAAATTAAACTAAATAAACTAAAAGAGTATGGGGAGCATACCAGTTGGATGGTGAGGTAACTATGTGATGGGTCAAAAAGAGGTCAAAAATTAATCTTAACTCAACCACCACTACTTGGGATCAGTTTGTGACTTTAATTAGATCAATGTGGCTACCACAACTTTATTTTAATCATAATCTCATAGATTTATAGAATCTAAAATAGAAAAACTTGTCGATGAATGAGTATTAGGAGTAGTTCACCAAACTTCTGAATTACATACCTTATATCAAGGAGATGAGAGGTTAAAGATTAGAAAGTTTATAATGGGATTGAGACCCTAGATCAGTGAAGAGGTGTATGTTCATGAACCTTCTACCATGGATTGGGTCTTCAATAAAGTAGTCAAACAAGAACAAAATTTGAAGTCTCTTTCATAGGCCAGAGATAAGTTTAAGAAAAAGTTTGGAAATTCTAAGTCAACTTTGAAAAAGAAGAATTGGAAACAAATGAGCGAAGACTCTAGGAAACAATTTAAAAAATAGAATGCTAAATTCAATAATAATTTAGGTAACCAAAAATTGGGCAATGGTTCTAAAGGCATTTTTAATGGAAGCTAATAGATAGATAGGAAAGGACCACCTGGAGATTGTTTCATTTGCAGAGATGACCATTATGCTCATGATTGCACTTAAAACAAGTCAAAGAACAAAGGCCTTATTCCTCAATGGGGTAGTTTTCAACAATGTATTCATATATAAATTGATAATCATCAAGACAAATTTCAAGCATTACCCATAGAGCTATCAGGCACTTTGTTTAAACATTCAATTTCTATTTAGATAGATGTAGGGGCTACAAAATGTTTTATAGCTCCTAGAATTTTTATTAAGTTATCTAGAAGAGTTAGAGTAATTACAAATTCATGGTCAATATCGTATGAGAATAACTCAAAAGTCAGAGTTGATAATTGTTTAGTTAAAGCAGAGATTAGGTTGCCCAAATTCATAATAGTAGTGGATTTATATATAGCACCACTAAGGTCATATTAAGTGATCTTAAGAGTCAATTGGCTTGCAAAACACAAGGCCAAGGTTGATTTATACCTAAATAAAATTGAGTGTCTTGATGATTTTGGAAATCAAACACAAATTCAAGATGAGAAAAGAGAGTTAAAGATTAGGCAAATTTATACAATGCAACTCAAGAGGGCTAAAAAATAGGTGCCAAGCATTTATCATCAAGATAAATGAAATGAAGGAACCTAAGAAACCATCTCTCGAAGATTACATATTTCTTAGAGATTTCATGATGTGTTTTTGAAATAATTACCTGGATTACCTCCTAAACATGAGTTTAATTTATCTATTGATATCATACCTAGTTTAGAACCACAGTCTAAGGCACCATACATTATGAAAACCATTGAGTTGGTTGAATTGAAGGGTCAATTTCAATAATTATTGGCAAAGGGGTTGATCAAGCTTAGTGTGTCATTATGGGGTGCACCAATTCTCTCTATCAAGAAGAAGGATGGTACTCTTTGACTTTACATTGATTATAAAATGTTACAAGTCAACTATCAAAAATAGGTATCTGTTATCTCATATAGATGATCTTTTAGATCAAATATGAGGAGTAATGGTCTTTTTTAAGAGTGATCTTAAAATATAATACCATTATCTAAGGATAATGAATGAGGATATTCTGAATATGACAATCTAAACTTGCTACAGGCACTACAAGTTCATAGTGTTACTATTTAGGTTGACTAATGCTCTAATAGCATTCATGAATCTCATGAACAGTGTGTTCAGAGATTAAATTTATCATTATATTTTCATCTTTCTTGATGACATTCTTATATAATCTGATGATGAAGAGGAGAAATTTTAGCATCTGTAACTAGTTCTACAATGGTTGTACAAGCATAATGTATATGGTCGGTGCCAAGAAATGTGCATGATGTAAAAAATTTCACGGGATTAATAGCTATTATAGGAAGTTTATTCTAAATTTTTCCAAGATAGCTAATCCAATTACTTCTTTAGGTAAGTACACAAAGTTGATGGATAAAAAGTGGTTTACCCATAGACATGATTTATCTATAATTTTAAAAATCTAAAATTCCAGAAATAATTTGAGATATCTACACTCTAAATTTTTAGATCTGTAAAAACATGAAATATAGAATTTTGAGTTTAGTTTTAGAAACACTATTTTCTTTTTAAAATGGTTAAGTATAACTAGGTCAAACATCTAAATTTTGAATGAAAACTCATATTTTTTAATAAAATAAAGTAGATAAATGGTCATGTGGCACACTAATTTTTTAGAAACGTTTAATATTCTTTAAAACCCTTTAGAGAAAATTTAGATAAGATCGTCTAGTTTTTTACCTATATTTTTTTATATTTTTTCAATGAATACTATTTTTTTATGAATTTTACAAGTAAATCAATGCTAAAAACTAACAAAAAATGGATAGTTGTCCATTTGATGTGCCTAACTACCTCAAATATATATATATATATATATAGAATTAGGTTCAGTTTGTGACCATATAACTTATTTTTCACTTGGATCAATGAAATAAAAATTAAATGAACATGTATAAACATGTATGTTTGTGGGATGTAGTAGCTTAAAAAGGTTATAATTAGAAATCAACATAGTTTGAAACCTTAAATTAATCTAAAATTTATAAAAATTATATTTTTATAAATATGAGAGCATGCTCGTCATGATGGTATTAAGATTTTTAATTTTCACGTTGAAATTCATAGTGTATTTGGTGATCAATGTTGAATTTTATCATCTTTTATCATAAATCTTAGACTCGATTGTAGATTGATAGGTCCAAGCCTTAGGCTAGGGAATCCAAACCATTCATGAGCTAAAAGACATAGGACTTGAATTCAAATTCAAATAGTGTGATCACGTTAATGTATAATGTGTTCATATTAATAGATAATGTGATCACACTATTATAAAACCAATAAAGTGATTGCATTATTGTTGTTTTACAAATTAAAGTAGTGCACATGTAGATGGAGTGAATGTTGGTTAATAGATAACGCATAAATTTAAATTTATATTGTTACATTTATTTTCTTATACTTTAAATGTATTTTAGTAAATATAATAAATTAGGATTACTCTAAATCTGATTGTAACAACCCCACTGAGGTCCAACTAGAATTACGTGATTTTTCTAATTAAACACATTTACAAAAAATATATTATACCACAAGAATCTAAAAAGACCATAATAAATACTAAAAGTGTGACAAAAGCAACAAGCATAAAACATCTCATATAACTAATATCTAATATCATCACAATGCAGACACAGAAAGTAACTATATTAACTCAACCATAGTTGATACAAGTCTACAGCCACCACTGTCAATATACAATAATAAATAATTATAATTCTCATGAAAATATTCAATAATAAGTATAATAAAATACAATGTACATATAAGATACATAGCTCTCTCAAAGCATAGTTTTCAAACTTAAGTATCTGTGGTAATCTTAAGTGTCATCTTGATAATTAGTATTACTATGGTGAGAGAGATCATTATCCAAACACTATTCCACACCAACCATAGATCAATAATTTCTTAAAATAATCACATTAGGAAATAGCCCTCCTTTCACAGATAAGCAGAGAGTGACGGCACAAAAATTTAGAGAGACAAGCAAGTACCTGTGTACTGTATAATTTTTAACTAAACATGTGGTGTATCATAGAAAACCATTATATTTCAAGATATCACACAAACATGTAAATAATACTCAAGAAATGATAATGTCTCACTAAACATACTTTAGCTAAAGTTTTATGAATAATAAATGATAACGATCTATAGATTAATCAAATTCATACACACCACTTGATCAAATTGCATTTATCTATCATTATCATACCAATAAACTATTGAAATGCATCTCTCATTACTCTGTATTAGCAATGCACATTGGTCAAATACTTCATTTAATTTACATTCTACTAGAAAACACTTCATTTAACATGTTAAATATAAGAGTAACCAAAGTATACATTTATTCCATCAAATATATAAATGAATCTTACATTATTTATATTTCATACTATAAATGATGACTACAGTTTGTACCACCCGAGTGAAATACTCATTTAACTATATATTTTATCTACCATAATTGATTTTCAAACATACTACACATTATGATAACACATATTAAAATATTCTAGTGTTTTGAGACACAACTACTAATCTCTCACAATTAATCACAATAAAGTAGTCATAATTACATGAAAACACAAGTTATATCCAATGAACTAGAGAAGCAAGTCACAATTTTCTTAAAACACATAATATTTCATTTTACCATATGCTACACTCTCAATATTTTATGCACGCATACATAAGTCTTACCAACCATTACAAAACATGTTATTCACATCAATAACCAACATGCATACATTAAATCAGTCAGATATAGATATAAGTCTAAACATAATAATTATAATAGGTATTATCTAGGTACAATATACATGTATACTATAGTACTCTATGATATCATATACTATCATTGTTCACAACTACCAACTTATGAATTAAAGAATCAAATGATCTCATACATAATAATAGTCAAGCGAGTATAGGGTTATACCACCTAGGTATACCCTAAGTTAAATAGATTACTAGCATTCAAAGCAACATATCTATAATCGTGCATCATGATACACCATTATGTGTTATATATACAACTAAACACTTTTACATATTAACACTCACATAAAATGTATCATACACTAGTATTCACTGCTAAATATATATAAGCTAACATCGAGTCATAATATTTACATAGAAAGAATGAAATAATAAACTTGTTATAAATTTTCTTTCCAACAACTCATTTTATTTTCAAGGAGATTGTTCCAAAAGGTTTAGCTTTAGATCGCTAAGAAACTTGAAGTCTTAATTAAACCACCCCTTGCTATAGGTATCTACGAGGACTTATGTCTCATACCAACTAAGTGCTCAATTGATATGAAATTAATATACCAATGTTCATTTAAATTCTATAATTAATAACTCCCTATGAGTCATCAAGTACACAGGGATATGAATCACTTCATCTATGACAGTGTACTAAACAAAGTTATGTAATAATCTCGCATCCCAATGCTTTAGTATACATAAGTTTCAACGAATCAAAATACAATATACTAACCAATAATTCTCAAAGGGTTATGGTATACTTAATTTTACAATTTATATGACCCATAAATATAGTAACCACTACTGAAAATATTCAAAGCATAGACCAACTAGTACTGCTAGATCAACATTCTATAATACAAGTATATTTAAGAACTGATATTCTGGTATTCAATATTTTAAGATAAGAGACATATCCACATTAATTACCAAAAATACACATAATATATATTCAATATTTTTAATCTCAGAAATAGGTCTGTATTATTAACCTCCATTAATGTGTTCCCATTAATAGTCTCTGATATTATTATTATGTTATTTATTCATATTGAATCCTTGTATGGTATATTATAATTATTACATAAACACCTCCGTTAATACATGATTGCCTTTGAGATAAACAATTATTAGGATTGATACCCTCCCTTTTAATTTGTTAAAGATCAATTCATTCAAGTAATGAAATATAGCATAAATATCAATACATTTATATGTAAGTACAAAAATCAATATATTTTGGTATATTATTATCACAAAGATTCATATATGAGTGAACTCGATACACCAAATTTAAAGAATATCACCTCAAAACAAGTAGAATGGTTTCAAACTATCATGAAGCTCTCAGTTCATCCACTGAATGTCTAAGAATATTCACTAACTCTTCCACACAACTGTGTCACATGCCAATAAAGACATTGTTCAAAATTTTCAAGCAACTAAGTCTAGCGTGACTCTCATGACCAGGTGTAATCTATTTTTTTATAAAATAAAATAAATCCTTAAACCACTAAGAATATACTTAATATTGGAGTTCACTTAATATAATGAACAAGTGCAATAATATCTCTAAGTTTAATTTAGTTTCATTGATTAATAAGCATTCAATGTAATGATGAACAAAGTCACTGAACATCTTATTATTTCCTTGTAAATTCATTGCCACTACATACCAAAATCACTGCAGTTTAACTCGTTTTCCTCATTCCTAATCAATATTAAAATAATTGCTTACTTAGGCAGAGGAAATTGTTATAGAGGAAATACAGTTACATAAGACTAAAATATGTGGCTTAAATTATAGAGGCACACTTATATATGTAAATTGGTATTCCCTGCTTACCTAGTTTGGTGCAGCGCCTCAATTGGTATTTAATTATATTCCTACATCATCAAATATATATATAAGCACTTATTCTCTTAGTACTGAATGAGGCATTATATGCCACTAACTCTTCTTATTTATTATTTATATGATGACACCTTAAGAAATCAACAATGATTCATTATAATATACATTATAATAATCCCATTATAATATAGACAATGATCCCATTATAATATAATTTACAGGTATATACATGGTAATATAAATCGTCCCACTGTGCACACAAGTATCCATTCTGATCTAAACGGTCAATATATTCTTATACAAAAATTTGTTTTTACTATTTGTTCTACGCCTTTAAGACTAGATCGTTGTCATCAAAAGTATTTACACTAGGCTGGGAGAAGATCTGCAATAACGATTCACCAGAATACAAAATTCAATAAATATACACATATAATTTATACTACTATAACCCCCAATGACCTCATACTTTAAATATTCTATTCGTGTATTAAATAGATCATTCATCACTACGTAGAGTAGGGATAAGTCCCAAAAATATGTGACTTATATCAACCAATGATATAAATACGTATTAACATCCTAGTAGTAGACTTATATCTAATTGTATATATTAATCTGGGATGTAAATATTTGCTAAATGACTAATTTCTAAGCCAACGACTATCCAAATCATTGCATATTTATAAATATATTCCTATATAATTTTATTCTACACCCCTATGGTGCTCTTAGTTTTTTTAAACTTAACATAACAATCCAAGTATGTGACTCTCATACTAAGTGAATTCCACTACTGTTTACTATATATACTTAAAAAAATATATTTTTAAGTATATTTTAGTTCTACTCAATAATTAATTTTAAGCTCATGCTTATTATAAAACTTATCGCCATATACAAAGCACCAAAATTAAATTTACACAATTTATTAAAATTATTCATGAAAATTGATTTCACCGCCTACCTCTTAAATGTGGAATGAAATTTATTTAATTCTAAAAAATTCTTTCTTTTCCATTTCACGCTTCTTATCTTCCATTCTCTTATATCTTCTTTGATATTCCCCCTTTTCATATTCCATTCTCTCATAATATGAAGGGTGTAGCTCTCTCTCTCTCTCTCTCTCTCTCTCTCTACTTTCCTCTTTTTCATTGTTTAATACTTTTCTTCTTCTTTTTTTATTTTCTTATTTTAATCATTTCTTTTTTTATGTTTTATTGTCTTTTATATTTTTTTTCCTTTTAATGAATTTTTTAATATATTTTAAAATTAAATGCCCAAAGATCCAAGATTTTATTAAATCAATTAACATCCACAATGTTATATCATTTAATTATCAATTTCATAATTATCAATAATCCATATTTTTAAATTTATCTTTGCTAATAATATTCTTGCTAGCATTAATGATAAGACATGCCAAATATGCAAAAGAATTTTATTATGATATTTACCTATACTGGCAAATCATAGAAAGCAACACTCCAAATTAAGTAATAAACTAAACATAAGTAAACTATTTTTAATGAATTTCTACCACGTTCTAACTATTGTGGTGTGTGTAAGGTATTTGCCAAATATCTATGGACTTCTGATGTCTTCATCTACGTCACCCTCTTCGATGATACTCTCCTTTCATCTCACTTTGAGAAATGGATTTTTTTGTGTCAATCTCACAACAAAATAGGTTGTTAGAGCATAACAATCATGATATATATTCATCATAAAATATAGCTAAAATAAGAGATCAATATGATCACAAAGTAAACATATACTTATAGCTAACTCATAACATAATGATAATGTAACCTAAGCAATATCCTACTGCCCCATAAAAATATATATCTAAACTTAGTTAAAAATAGGCAAATCTAAATTTGTTAGCTATAGCTATCCACAGATAATCTAGCAAGTTTATTTAGCGAGGAATCAGGGTGTAACATCCTTCTCCCCTAAAGCTAGTCATTGTCTCCAATGACTCTTATTCAAACATAAGTTCTAAATTAAAACATTATTTAGCAAAGCAATAACATGGTATATAATATCAAATTAAGTAATAAATAAGAAATTACCTATAAAACTCATCATAGTTCCTTCAAATTATACTATTTTTAGAGTATTGGTCTCACAAAAACCTAATTTTTAACATCTCACTCCTTGCAAACAAGGTTTGTAAGTGTTACTTTGAATGTTCTTGTCATGACCAACCCAGGGTCCAGAACTAATAGGAGAACCTATATACATATCTTAGTAAAAATTTTATTGTCTTCTAAAATTTCAAGAGATCATCATTGAAATGCCAAAATAAATAATCAAGTAGAGTTCCACAAAAATCTTCCATCCCCTCTGCACATCTATTTAAACTAGAGAGTGTTTTTCTCATTCTAAAAAAAAATTTAGAGAACTTGACAGATATGATGTGTATAAGTTAATATTTTTGCTACCCCACGTAGCTTATGATAATTATAACATGTCAATATTGGTACTAATCCATAAATCCCCTGACAAGTATGATGATGAATAGGAACTAGAAATACTATATTTCTAATGTATACAAAATGAAGGAATAAACATTCTATAATATACATGCATATGACTATATGACTATATGACTGAATTTGAAAAAAAATCTATCAATCTTGAATTCAATAAGTCCATCTATTATATCCAAAATTAATAGATATTGATTTTATGTGAGGCTAAATAGGATCTACTCATATCACGTAGTACTCACATTCCTAATCCACCATTCTTCTCTTAAGTCTCCATGACCTAATAATCTCGAAATATGTACAAAGTTCCAAGAATTATAAATCCATACTAATAGATCATAGAAAGCAATACTATATGATAAATATTTGTAGATGTACCAATGTACATATAAGAGAAATCATATAATCAATTCGTAATTATATTATGTTACCACTAGCTAAACATAACTAGTATCATATTTCTCCACTTAACCTACAATGTTATATTCATAGTTAAGAGGAAATAATGTTTAAAATTAATATAACATACTAAGGTCAAGGACCACCTCGTCCTTATAACCTTATAAGGGAACAAGCGAGATAATATCTACCTACTTATTCGACAAGAACTCAACAAATTAAAAGTTTGTCTTAACTCCTAGATTAACAAGATGTTCCAAACATATTATGCCCTACTCACTTCTGCCAAAATGTACAAAAATAACTCTTAAAAATAATATGTTAAAATCCAAAAAGAGAAACAATATCAATCTAATCAATGGTGAATAATAACATAATAGTTATAATCAACTTATATTTCTTGATCTAGAATTTAATGTGTATTTCAAATTTTGCCACTCGGTGTGGTTTAAAATCACAAGTTAGATAAAGTAGTGACCCTAAAGAACCATAAGTGAAAATTATATAAATATCATCCCAACAATAAAAATCTTATTTACCCTGACATGGTATGAAGAAGACACCACAACTCAATGTTGTCAAAACATTTCTTACCAATTTGTAAGTATGGTATCACAATTTATTTTTGCGACCGAAAGAAAAAATATACTAATCACAAAGATGTATCAATCCATACAATTCTAAAAATTCTCTCTCATCAATAATTAAAAGACATTCCCCCACAAATTTCAAGGGAAAATGGTCAAACAACATTTCGAAAACAAGTTCCCATTTACAATAACACTAATTCATCTTCATAAAAATATGAATCCTCTCAGTAGCTTATAATGATGTCAAAAGAGAATGAGATAATAATAAATCACCTCTAAGATAACTAAAAGAGATGGCATTCTTCCTAAACCACATAAATTTAGGGTGCCAATCCCTAAACAAAATCTTAACACAAATAAATTCTCAATCGAGAAAACAACACTCTTACTACAAGAAAATTCCCATCACCTTAGGTGGTACCAAACAATAAACAAAATGGTCTTATAGAATTTTCCATTCCTACGATTAGTGAAAATAACACACAAAAACTAAATCACATATATTTAAGTGAGAAGCATCATGTGCCTATTAATCACTCACAACACAAAACATAAATGGTGACAGTGACTTGATTACCAGGAAGGGTGTAATCATACTTGAGGTGTTTGATATAAGTGATCAAACTATGGTAGAATTTTCTTGTTCATAACTCATGAACTATGCTATGCACTCACCTACCAAAATCGCATATTCAACTATCACCAATGGAACACTCACTAAACTAACCTCTTAACAACTCAAAAGGGTATGAGCATTTATAGGGGTACACACTCAATGTTTTGTGCACACATTACATGAATGTCTCATACTAATAATAGTCACCAAGTCATACATGAGGATATATCAAGTATACAAACTTCAATTATGGTTCCACACTGAAGCACTACAAATCCAAAATATCAGTGCATTACTTCATGTCACTAGATTCATATCTATGAACAAAAAGACACAAAAATGTTAATGGATGCATAATGTCCCAGAGTTTAATTTAACAGCACTGATACCATAGACAACAACTCTGCTGGGGTCCAACTAGAATTATGTGATTTTTTTTAATTAAACACATATACCATAAATAGATTACACCATGAGAATCTACATAGACTATAATAAATATCCAAGGCATGAAAAAATCAGCAAACATCAAACATCTCATATTATTGATCTCTAATATCATTATAACGTAGACATAGAAAGTAACTATATTAACTCAACCACAGTTAATACAGACCTACAACCATCACCGTCAATATATAATAAGTAATTACAACTCTCATGATAATATTCAGTAATAAGTACAATAAAATATAATGTATATATAATATGCATGGCTGTCTCAGAGCATAGTTCTCAAACTCAAGTATTTATGGCAATCTCAAGTGTCATTTCAATAAGTATTATTGTTGTGGGGAGGGAGAGGATCATCTGATCACTTCTCCACATTAACCATAGACCAACGATCGCCCACACTAATCCTATCAAAAAATGGCCCTCCCTTCACAGATGAGTAGATAGTGATAGAACATAAATTCAGAGAGATAATCAAATACCCATGTGCTATATGATTTCTAACTAAACATGTAGTGTATCAAAGGAAACTATTCTATTACAAGATATCATACAAACATATAAATATTTTTCATGAAATGATAATGTCTCACTAGACATACTTTAGCTAATGTTTTATGAATAATAAATAATGATGATCTATAGATCAATCAAATTCATACACACCACTTGATCAGAGTGTCTTTATCTATCATTATGATACCAATAAGTCAGTGAAGTCCATCTCACTCCTTACTCTATATCAATAATATAAATTGATAAAATACAATTCAACCATAAAATTCATTTAATTTACATCCTACTAGCAAACACTTCATATAATATGTTAAATATAGGAGTAACCAAAGCATACATTTATTCTATCAAACATATGAATGAATTTTATATTATTTTTATCCTATATTAAAAATAATAATTATAGTTTGTACCACCTGGATAAAATATTCATTTAACTATAGATTTTATCTACCATAATTAGTTTCTAAATATACTACACCCTATGATAACCCATGTTACCATAGTCTAATGTTCTGAGACATAACTACTAATATTGCACAATCAATCATAATAAAGTAGTCATAACTACATAAAAACAAAAGCTTATATCAAAAATAGATTATACCATGAGAATATATAGAGACCATAATAAATAATCAAGGGGTGATAAAAATAAGCATAAAACCTCTCATATAACTGATCTCTAATATCATCATAAAGTAGACATAGAAAGTAACTATATTAACTCAACCATGGTTGATACAAGTCTACACCCACCACTATCAATATATAATAAGTAATTATAACTCTCGTGACAATATTTAGTAATAAGTATAATAAAATAAAATGTACATATAAGATACATGGCTCTCCTAAAGCATAGTTCTCAAACTCAAGTATCTATGGCAATCTCAAGTGTCATCTCAATAAGTAGTATTGTTGTGGGAAGGGAGAGCATCATCCAAGAAATTTTACATACCAATCACAGAACAATGATCCTCTAAACTAATCACATCACAAATTGGTCCTCCCTTCAGAGATGAGTAGATAGTGATGTAACAAAAATTCAAAAATATAAGCAATTACCCATTACTGTATAACTTCTAACTAAACATGCAGTGTATCATATAAAACCATTATATTACAAGATATCGCACAAACATGTAAATCATACTCATGAAATAATAATGTCTCACTAAATATAATTTAGCTAAATTTTTATAAATAATAATTAATAATGATCTATAGATCAATCAAATGTATACACACCACTTGATTAGATTGTCTTTATCTATTATTGTGATACCAATAAGCCAATGTAGTCTATCTCACTCCTTACTCTATATCAACAATACATATTGGTCAAATATAATTCAGCCATAAGATTCATTTAATTTACATCATACTAGAAAACATTCATATAACATATTAAATATAGGAGTAACTAAAGCATACTTTTATTCCATCAAACATATGAATGAATTTTACATTATTTATATCACATACTAGAAATAATGACTATAATCTGTACCACCCAGGTAAAATACTCATTTAATTATAGATTTTATTTATCATAATTAATTTTTAAAAATATTACACACTATGATAATACATATTACCATAGTCTAGTGTTTTGAGACATAACTACTAATCTTTCACAATCGATCATAACAAAGTAGTCATAATTACATATAAATATAAGTTATATCCAAGAAATTAGGTTAAAAAATTACAGTTTTTAAAAAATACACAATATTCTATCCTACCATGTGCTACACTCTTAAGATTGTATGCATGCATACACAAGTCTTACCAACCATTACAAAACACACTATTCACAGCAATAACCAACATGCATACATTAAATTAGTTAGATGTAGATATAAGTCTAGACATAATAATTATAGTAGGTACCATTCAGGGACAATATACATGTATACTATAGTACTCTATGATATCTCATATTATCATAGTTCACAAATTTTAACTTATGAATTCACGAATCAAATGATCACATACATAACAATAGTCAAGCGAGTATGGGGTTATACTACCCAAGTATACCCTAAGTTAAATGGATTATTAGCATTCAAAGTAACATATCTATGAGCATACATCATGATGCACTATTATATTTTATATATATGAATAAAAACTTGTACACATTAACAATCATATAAAATGTACCGCACACCAATTTTCAATGTTCAATATATATAAACTAACAACTAGTCATAATATTTACAGAGAAATAATGAACTCATAAACCTATTATGAATTTTCATTCCAACAAGTCATTCTATTTTCAAGAAGATTGTTCCAAAAGGTTTAGTTTTGGATCCCTAAGAAACATCAAGTCTTAATTAAACCACCCCTTGCTATAAGTATTTACGAGTAATTATGTCCCATACCAAATAAATGTTCAATGGACATGCATTTACTATACCACTATTCATTTAGATTACATAATCAAGAACTCCCTATGAGTCATCAAGTACATGGGTATATGAATCAATCAATCTATGATAGTGTACTAAACAAAGTTATGTAATAATCCCACATCCCAATGTCTTAGTATACATAAGTTTCAACATATCAAAATGCAATATGCTAACCAATAATTCTTAAAGGGTTATAATATACTTAATTTTACAATTTATATGACCCATAAATATAGTAACCACTGCTAGAAACAGTTAAAGAATAGACTAGCCAGTACCATTAGATCAACTTCTTATAATACAAGTATATTTATGAACTGATAGTCTAGTATTAAACATTTTATACTGAGAGACATCTCCACATTACCCTAAATACTATATATATATATATATATATATATATATATATAGTTAATCTCAGAAATAGTTTTGCATTATTAACCTCTGTTAATGTGTTCCCATTAATAATCTCTAATATAAAATTATTCTATTATTTATTCTATATTGAATCCATGTGTAGTGTGCTATAATTATTATAGAAACACCTCCAGTAATACATGATTACCTCTAAAATTAACAACTATTAAGATTGATACCCTCCATTTTATGTTTTCATAGATCAATTCATTGAAGTACAAAACTATAGTATAGATATCAATACATTTATATATAATTACAAGATCAATATATTTTGGTATATTATTATTATTATCACAAAGATACATTTATGAGTGAACTCGGTACACCAAGTTTAAAAAGTAGCACCTCAAAACAAGTAGAAGGGTTTCAAGCTATCATGCAGCTATTAGCTCATCCACCAAATATCCAAGAATATTTGCTAATGGTTCCACACAACCGTGTCACATGCCAATAAAGACATGGCTCAAAAATTTCAAGCAACTAATTCTTGCATGACTCTCATGACCTAGTGTAAATCTAATTTGTTATATTATAAAATAAATCAGGAAACCATTAAGAATACACTTAATATTGGAGATCACTTAATATAATGAACAATTGCAATAATATCTCTAAGTCTAACTTAGTTTCATTGATTAATAAGCATTCAGTGTAATGATAAAATAAGTCATTGAACATCTTATTATTTAATTGCATATTCATTGCCCCTGCTTACTAAAATCACTACAATTGAACTTTTTTCCTTAGCCCTACTCAATATTAAAATCACTGCTTACTTAGGAAAAGGAAATTGTTTTAGAGGAAATACATTTACATAAGACTAAAATATGTAGCTTAAATTATATAGGCACACTTATATATGTAAATTGGTATTCCCTGCTTTACCTAGTTTAGTGTAACACCTCAATTGGTATTTAATTATATTACTATAACATTAAATTATGATAGAAATATATATATAAGCACTTATTCTCTTAGTACTGCATGATGCACTATATGACACTAAATTGCCTTATTATTTTTATATGGCAACACTTTAAGAAATCAACAGTGATACATTATAATATAAATTATAGTGATCTCATTATAATAAAAACAATTATCCCATTATAATATAATTTTCAAAGTGTATACATGGTAATATAAATCACCCCACTATGCACACAAGTATCTGTTCTAATCTAATTGGTCAATATATTCTTATAAATTTTTGTTTTATTTTTACTATTTGCTCTACACCATTACGACTAGATCGATGCTAGCAAACTTATTCACACTAGGCTTGGAGCAAATATGCAACAACAGTTCACTAGAATACGTAATTAAATAAATATATACATATAATTTATACTATTATAACCCCCAACAACCTCATACTTTAAGTATTATATTCATGGATTAAATAAATCATTCATCACTAGGTAGAGCAGGGTTAAGTGAGTAAAATATGTGACTTATATCAACCAACGATATAAATATGTATTAACATCCTAGTAGTAGAATTATATCTAGTTATATCTATAAATTTGGGATGTAAATATTTGCTAAATGACTAATTTCTAATCTAGCGACTACCCAAATCATTGCATATTTATAAATATATTCTTATAAAATATATTTCTATATAATTTAATTATACACCCCTCTGACACTCTTAGTTTTTTTAAATTTAGCATAATAGTGATCCAAGTATGTGACTCTCATACTAAGCAAATTCCACTATTGTTAATATATTTACTATGGCAAATTACATTTTTTAATGTATATTTTAGTTTTACTCAATAAATAGTTTTAAGCTCATGCTTGTTATCAAACTTATCGCCATATACAGAGCACTAAAATTGAATTTACATAATTTATTAAAATTATTCTCAAAAAATGAATGCACTGCTTACATCTCAAATGTTGAATGAAATTTGCTTGATTCTGAATAATTCATTGTTTTCCATTTCATGTTTCCCATCTTCCATGCTCCTGTATCTTCTCTAATATTCCCTCTTTTCATATTCCATGCTCTCATAATATGAAGGGCATATCTTCATTTAAAAGATTTCTCTCTTTTTTTTTTAACTTTCCTCTTTTTGCATTAGTTAATATTTTTATTCTTCTTTTTGATTTCCTTATTTTAATCATTTCTTTTTTTATGTTTTATTGTATTTTCTATTTTTTCTTCCTTTTAATGATATTTCTATTTTTTAATATATTTAACATTAAATGCCCAAAAATCCATGATTTAATTAAATCGATTAACATACACAATGTTATAGCAGTTAAATATTAATTTCATAGTTTCCAGTAATCTAGATTTTTAAATCTACCTTTACTAATAACATTCTTACTAGCATTAATGATAAGACGTGCCAAATACGTAAAGCAATTTCATTATGATATTTACTTATACTAGCAAACCATAGAAAAAAACACTCCAAAGCAAGTAATAAACATACCATAAGCAAACTATTTTTAATGCTTTTCTACCATGTGCTAACTATTATGGCGTGATAAGACCCATTAACTACACTATGGTCAAAAATTATTAATGCTAGCACAAGTCAATGTTTCACAGTGGATCTTAATGCTTACTTTTCATCCACTATCTCAAGGATCCTAAAGGGATTCTTTCTAATTTAATTTATAGACTAGTTTTGTTCTTCTTTCCCAGTGTGTAGAATACTGAAGATTGTTTCTTTATAAATAATTTAGTAATAAGTACTAGGACACTATCCATAGTACCTGTGCATTTAACGAAAGGATCCTTATCCATAATATTTAGCCCTATGTTGATACCAAGCTCTTAAGAAGATAACTATGTAGTGCACATGTGCTCATAGTCATCACTAAAACCTATATTAGCTTGATGTGATGTAGATCCCATGTCCTCCAAATTATTAATTTCTTCAAGGGAATTGGATCCAGTAGAAATAGATAAAAAGACCTCCAAGTTATCCTTTCTTATCTCGTAAGGGCCAAAAGTGAATCCTCCTTTCTCTTTCTGATTTAAAATAGGTCCAATCTCTTTGTTTTTATTTAAAAAATTCACCTCTCCTTCTGCCATACCCCACAATATGGATGCCTTAACAAGGGGAAAATATTTTCCAGTTGTTAGAGTTGTTATGTCATCAACATTTGTGACATTAATCAGTTGAGAGTATTCATTGTTGTCTCCACATGTATGACCAAAGATGTAGCACCTTGAGCAGATTTCATCGACTCTTTCATACACAATGCTCTGCATCTGGATTCTAAATCTGTATTTCATCTTAATGGACTTGGGTAAAACTATTTCTACATCAACGTAGACACAGATTCTAACTAAAACTAGCCTGCTTCTTGCTCTAGTCATTGAATCCATTGCAATAAAGGAGTTAATAAAATTTGAAATCCCCATTAGGATATTTTTCTTTTAGTATTCCAATGGGAGAGCTAGAAGTTTGATCCAAAGAAGGATAGTTCTAGAAAACTCCTTAAATGGGTCAAAACCATACTTCCATTTTTGCAACAACAAGACAGATGTGTCCAAATCCCAGATCCCTCATTCAATAATACAAGCACATTCGTATTGGTTTGATAAGGAGAACAAAAGGAAGCCATTGGGCATGGCTAAAATTTGTAGGCTTCCTCTCAAAGACCACATTCTTTTGGCCCATACAACATCAATATTTGGTATGGACACTTTAAACTTTCCTATGAGACTATTCCAATACTCCTCTTCCACCTGATCTATTTCAACATCCAAAATTTTTGGTATGGCTTCCTTGCCAACAATAGATGGGATATGATCCTCAAAGCTTATAAGAAAATGTGATGTCAATAAACTTTATTATTTTTACAACTTATTTTATTTGTATTAGGCTCTTTGTAAAAATTTTAAGAGTATTTTTATGAGTTATATTTGACTAAGTAGGCAATGAATAATTTTATAATAACACCTTTAAGAAAGATCTAAAACTACATTTTTAAAAAAAAGGTAATCATTTATATAGTTCAAACTTGTGTATTTATAATATAAATACATCGAAATCTAAATTATGAAAATTGTAATGAATGCTAGCATAATTTTTTTTTGATTGAAAAGTGTTTATATATTAATATAAAATAAGATATGGTACAACGCTAATCATACAAAAAAATGGATGTAAAAAGTTACATCCCACAAGCAATTTCACACCAAGAGTTACAAAAAACCGTCAGGTAAAGTTATAAAAACTGGTCACAAAGTGATCACACCAAAAAAAAATTACATCACATCACATGCCAACAAAGTAGAGGAACCAAAATACATATGACATAAATGAGAACACTTATGCAGTAGCAACAAACATGGACTTCTGGGGAGGCAGAGGAGATGATGGACCTGGAGGCTTATCACCCCATCCTCCCATCGTTGGAGGATCTCCATTAGCAATTAAGGACTCCTAGCGAAATTTTGTTATAAATCCAAAGTCTCGGTTTGATTTTGTTCAAGAAAAATAACTAAAACTAGATGTAAAAATTTGCCTTAGAAAGATAAACCCCAACCTTTATTTGCACTATCCTGAGATGAGGAAGGAAATCCCCAACCCTCAACATAATTTTTTGTTTAAAAATAATTTAAATTAGTAATTTTTTAAAATAATTAAATTTAATTTAAATGTAAAATTAACAAGAATATTTTAAATAATAAAATGTTTATTAAAAATAATACTTAAGAATACATTTTAACTTGAGAGTCGATGTAAAGCTAAAGTATAAAGTAACTGATAAATAATGAATCAATACACCTAAATAATAGTGATAGAAGAAGTGGGCAATTTTATATGCTTGATTGTTTAGACATAGATAATAAAAACAAGTGTTAACTTATGTCTTCATAAAGGTAATGAGCCTTCCATACATAGCCTTGATTCTCTACTCTAAATTACGATTTTATATTGATGAAATCTATGTTGCTGAATTTTAAAGGATTTGTATATTTTAAATGACTTTAATGATAAAGGTGTGCTCTAAGTTACGATAGCATGGAGTTTGAGTAGTAAATATTGATTTATCATATTCCTATTCAATTTTCTATAGTTATATTATTTATATTTTTCATTTTAATAATAAATTATATGTATTATAAAAATATTGTTGAACAATAAATTATATGTTCAAAACCGTTAGAGACGCAAAATTTCAAAATCAATATAAAAATTTTTTAGTAGTCGACGGTTGTTGAGAATTGAAAGTTGAGATTTGTTGAGATTCGTTAGAGTTGAAAGTTGTCCCATTCAACGATACATACATAATTTTGAAAATTTAAAACACAAATTGCTGCATTTTTATTTGTCATAATTGAATATAACATGACGGCATTTCTAAGTTTACACCAAATTTGAACACTTGTAAAACGATTTCTAAAATTAGAAGTCAAATTTGTGTATGTTGAAATGGTCAACATGTGACATTTTCCATATCATTTTTAATGACCATCAACATTGTGTCTCAAGCGTTATCTGTATTCAAAATGGTGGTCAATGAATATAACAATGTATGTGTTTTTTTTAAAATCTAAGTTTGTTTGTTTTTTTATTTTTTTTAATTTAAATTATTTATTAGTAATCGATTTTCAAGTGGTTTTAGCTCTCCATCTTTTGTCGGTAAAAATATTTATCTTATATTAGTTTAAGTATTGCTTTCTGTTCTTCACATGTTTTATGTAGTAGCTAATTTTGTTCTTTTATCACTTTCTGCTATTCTGACTCCATCCTCACAACCTCTTTTTGGGGAGACAATGTCATACTCTGATACCAATGTCATTAATCTCAATTGTAAAATTGTTCTTGAGCATTTCTGTAATCCCTCTCCTTCTAAGTATGACGAGTATGCTCTAGAAAAAAGGCATCTTTTTCAACTCAGTGAGTACATGGTGAACAATCCTACTCTTAAATGGTTTGTATCCCTTGAAGACATTATAGAGGGAAATGACATGAATCTCGATGTTTCTAAATGCTAGTCTATGTTTGAAGTCTTATTGATCCAACATGTAAGTATATGGTCAGGAACAGTTGACAAAACTTTTCTCACATGAAAATTCTTTGTATGCAAGAAGTCAAGATTAATGACTTCTTCAATCTATTACTCACATTATATAGGCGGTGCCTTATGTCAGACCACTAGTCATTAACTTGGTCATGGAGGCACCATCACTCTTTTGACACATGAGTTTTCTCAAAATGTAGCTTCTTGGGGGTATGACCCCACTCATTGGGTCATCTGGACCCTTTTTTATTTTGACAACCACATTATTAGACTTATTAACATGTATGTGTCCAATGATGTTGTGGACTGAACCTTGGTTTGGATATGGTTAGCAGATGTTCTACCTGATTCCCACTAGATCATATGCAGATATTTCAACATGGTCAAATCCCTTGAAGAAAAATAGGGTCATGTAACCATGTACTAGTGTGATGGGGAGTGTGAAGCATGGTTTTACATGCATAACAAACTTAGGGTGTTTGATCCTAATCACCACCAAAGGAGGGGTTCAAATTCTCTTTGGTTTACCTAGTCTAACCTTCGATAGGGAGAAGATCAAGCGCTTAAGCATCTTGATCATGCTCGGCTAGCAAAATAAGACATTTTTTCTTTACTCATGTGCATAATCGACCATTTATTGTGCTCCTTGACACTTTGTTGTCAAATCATCATCCTATTTGCTTCTGTATTGAATGGACTATGCCTCAGGTCAAACCCTTCAAAACATAGTTCTATCTCAATACAACTCATCTTAAACATGAAAGAGTTTTTGTTCATATCATTTGAATTTTGAACTTGGTTCCTAGACCCACTAGAGATATTGGTTGGATTGATTGGTAGTTCGATGCCATTTTTTGCACCACCACTTTTCTTCAAATATATGATGAATAAGTTGTTATCTTCTGATAGCACCCTCATCATGCCACAAACCATGAATTCATTAAGGTTTCATAGGAGCTTGAGGCCTCACCTTTTAATAATCATCTTCAGACTCAAGAATCTCTTTGGATACATAAACTTCAAATTGAAGAGGAACACAAAGATAGAGTCGCACAACATCGAGCTCGTATGCATTGGTTGAAATTTGGAGATAAACTCGCCAAATATTTCTTTCCTCTTCTTCGTTCAAGATGAGATAATGATATAATCAAATCCATTAAGGATGTTTCAACCAAAGTTACCAAACTACTTGATATTGTACAAGTTTTTATGCACCGTTATCATGGTGTGTTTTCAACTTAGCCCGTCAATCCTAAACGAGAAGTTAATCTCTCAATGCCTTGGTGTTGTCCCTTTTAAGCTCTCTGAAGCATAGAGGGTTGCTTGTGATTGACCCCTCAGCTTGAATGGTTTTAATAAATTTGTTATGAAAATGGCCACTGATAAAGCCCCAAGACCCAGGTCTTGATGGTTTTGTTTGTGAGTTATACCAAATCCTATGGGACACTTTGGAACCTAATCTTCATAGAGTTTATTTTAAAGCTAGTTTGACCAATTCTTTGGGCCCTCTGATAAATATAGGTAATATCAATTTTATTCCCAAGGATGGTAATCCTAAAGTCATTACCAATTGGAGGCATATCACCCTTATCAATATTTATTATAAAATAATTGATAAATCTCTAGCCCTCTGAATTAACCATATTCTTCCCTTAATTGTTAGAAGTGAGCAAACATGGTTTATTCAACATAGATAAATTTTGGACAATGTCATTGATTTATAGGAAAGTATGGAATGGGATAGGGTTTCTAATCAGAAGGCTTATTTGTCAAGATTGATTTTGATTAAGCTTTATGATTGCATAGAGTAGCCTCTTAGTATAGCAATGCTTCAGGGTCTTGGTTTTGCCCCTAGGTTTGTGAAGGTTGTCAACATGATGTTTCAAGATGTTGGTAATTATGTGTGGTGAAATAAATAAATTAAAAAACCCTATTTTAGTAACAAGCCAATTCAAATTGAACAAAATAACTTATTTAACTAATATATAAAAATAAAAACATGGTAGCATTAATAATGTGAGGATTAAGATGGAATAGAAAATGATAAACCATTGGAAATTTCAATAATAGAATGACATAATAGAGTAATGAAACATAGCACAATGTCCATGGTCAACAATGTGTCTATTAACTGAGTGTTGGGAAATCCAGAACAACAAACAGCTCTGATTCCACTTGTTAGGATCTTGCTCTTCCAATAAGAGCACAATATGATTACCTTGTATAAGCAACTAAACACAGAATTATACCAGATTGAACAAGTAACTAGAATTCACACATAGCACAGAATATGAGAGACAATACACTATCTTGTATTAATACTCATACAAAAAGAAAATACAATAAAGAAGATGCCACTTCTTCTCCACACCTCTCAGAGGATTCCCACACCTCAAGTGTACAGCTATTCTCAATCAAGAGTTCACTCTCTTACCAAAACGGTCCCAACACACAACTCACACACAGAATTGGTGTTCACCTCTAACTAGCCAGTATCCACTACTGCCAGTAACCAAGTACTCTATGTACTTCAAGTAGATCTCCCATGAACCTGCAATAACCTGCAACTCAACAGACCTTACTTACCATGTAGATCTTTTGTGATTTTACACTTGTGGAAGGAACTTCCTTGCCTTCCTTTCTTTGCACTCTAAAGAATCTCTTATTTGAATCCTTGATCCTTAATTACAATACAGCCCATGAGTCTATTATATAGATCCCATGCATACAATAATTAGACACCTAATTACAATAATTAGAAATGCAGCTCGAGACTATAATTAGCCTTTAACATGCAAACACTTGGTTCGTTAACGAACTGTTCATGAACTGGCAGTTTTGAAACCGCACAGGCGACCGACGTCGGTTCCTGTCTGCCTGGAGGTGACCGACGTCAGCCGACCTCCTACCGATGCCAGTTGTCTTCTGTTCACACGTGCCGAGGTCGGTTGGCTTCTGCACCATACTCTGTCGACGTCGGTCTCCCTGAAACTCAGCAACCTCCTCCATGTTTGCATTGGTTGAAGCTTTTAGCTCCACAACCTAACAATCTCCCACTTGGAGATAAATAGCTGTAACTGTACTTGTACCTATACCTTGTCTAATTTGTATCTTGGCTTGTATCCCTCTTCAAGCTCCACCTTGAAGACCAACCACCACAACACCTGTGGTGAACCTCTTGTCATCCAAATCACCTACCACATCCGCATCTACACACAATGTAGAAAAGAACTTGACCCTGCATAGTAAGTGCACCTGCTGCTGGTCCCTCTCAAATACATGAGAATCTATTGAACTGCCCTCCAGTGCTTCTTTCTCGGATTGGCATCAAACTTTTTGACAGCTCCCACTGCTTGGGAAAAAACCCAGGTTTTAGTACACATGTACTCAACCTCATTATGTGAATCAAGACACTGTTCATAGAACTATCCAAACATCAGCGTGCTAACCGGTTTCACACAATCATCCTGAAACAAAATCAACCTGTGACCTTCCATGTCCCTAGAACACACTCATGTCAAAGAATCTTGCTGCTCCCAGATTCTTCATGACACACTTCTGAACTAGCTTTACCTTTAGTTCAGTAACACCCCTATATATGTAACTCTATAACAAGCACACAATACAGTAATAGGATAATGTAGCTAATATTATCCAACCTGGTAAAGAGAGACACAATGGTCAAACCTCCATTGTCCTGCAGCTTACTCAAGACCATATACTCTGGCCTACTGTCTCACATGTCCATTTTCGCTCTTCTTTATCGTTAAAATCCATTCATCTCTCAGTGCTTTCTTCCAGCTGGAAACTCCACCAAAAAACTACTGTTTAGTTCTTCTCCAAGGAATCACATTCCTCATACATGCCAAGCTCCCACTATTTCCTGGATCTACCTGCTCTTCTTCTTTAACAACTTCCTAGTTCTTGACCATCAGTGAGCAACAAGTAGTGTAAAGAAGGGAAATGACGAATTTAAGACTTACTTACCACTTCAGTCCTCCATATGGGCGCTTGAGACTCCTTGACAGCTTGTTGTCCGCCCAAAATCTGTCTTAGTGACCGATGCCGGTCACATCTCAATCTGCACTCGACCAACGTCGGTTCCATGTGACTGCCACCCTGTCGACATCGATTTCCCTGGCCGATGCCATTTTTTACCTGCCCTGAGTCACTGAAGTCGGTCTGCACTTAGCTGACGTCGGTCCCTGTCTGGACGCTGACATCAGTTTTCTAACTGACGTCGATCTCTGTGTTTTGCTTGTGAGAAATGACTTTTTCCTGCGAGTTCCTTTTGCAACAAAACCTTGTCCAAATCACCCTTGCTCTGCTCAGAATTCCTCAGCCCCTTTGACTGATACTTGTCTGTCATCTTCTCTTTGAAAACCAAGGCTTTTCTGTTCTTGTCACTAACATCAGATTTCTCAAGAAACGTCACTTTCTTCTTCTGCATACAGAAATCACAATTTATGCTTCTCAAAACCGAAAGCATACCCTTTGACTCAAGAACATGCATCTCCTTCTTATCCATGTGACCAAGCCTATTAAGCCACATCTTTGAATCTACAGCTGAAGTAGATAACCCAGAAAGAGAATCAGTAATACAAGTAGATAGATAAAGCGTACCTACTTTCTTACCTCTAGCTAGAACAAGTGCACCCTTGGTAACCTTCCAAGAGTTCGATGTGAGAGTTACTGTGCAACCCTCATCACCCAACTTTCCAACCGAAATCAAATTTCGCTCCAAGAATGGGATATGCATGACCTCCTTCAACACCCATGTGTTGCCCGTCTGCAATTTCAGCTTCACTTTCCCTTTGCCAACCATCTGACAAGGCTTACCATCCCCTAAATAAATTTCTCCATAGTCTCCCTGGACATATTCATGGAAAAATTCCCTATTTGGGGATGCATGAAAAGAGGCACCAAAATCTAAAATCCAAGATTCTACTTTATCCAAAGAAAATACCAGAGCATCCTGTGCAACATATTCTGCAACATCTGCTTCTTCTTCATGTCCTTCATGCTGATCTACAACCGATCTGCAATCTCTTTTTAAGTGCCCTTGCTTTCCACACTTCCAGCAGGTTATTCTGCCATACCTGGATTTGGATCCCCTGCCTGTCTTGGACCTTGATCTCCCATGCTCGATCTTCTCTCTTTGCCTTCCTCTACCTTCAACACTCAAAGCAATCCCTGATGATTCACCTGTGCTTTTCCTACGTATCTCTTCATTCAAGATCACACTCACAACATCATCCACTTTTAAGATTTTTGAAGTAGACGCAGTATTGCTAACTGCCATTACCAAACTCTCTCAGCTTTCAAGTAATGAGCACAAGATTAAGAGAGCTTTAATTTCATCATCAAAAACAATATTGACTGAACTTAACTAGTTTACCAAACCATGGAAATCACTAAGATGACTATGTACAGATCCACCATCCAACATTTGCAAATTAAATAATTGCTTCATAAGAAATACCTTATTTGAAGCGGAGGGTTTTTCATATAAATTTGCCAAAGATTCCATCAACTCTGTCGTTGTCTTACACTGTGATAAGTTAGAAATCACAAATGATGCAAGACTCAATCTTATAGATCCTAGAGCCTTCTGATCAAGAATGTTCCATTCTTCATCCTTCATATCTGTGGGTTTGCATGCAACCCCACCCAACGGTAAGTACAAATCTTTCTGATACAGACAATCTTCTATCTGCATCCTCCATAATTGGTAGTTCTTGCCATTAAACTTCTCCATTCGTAGCTTACTTTCATCTGCCATTGCATTACTCCCACTCAAACAGAAACCCCTGTGAGTAACCTGTAATCAACAAACACTAACCAAATCTGATACAACCTGTTAGTAAACCCAACCAAAAGCTCTGATACCACTTGTTGGGAAATCCAAAACAACAAACAGCTCTGATTCCACTTGTTAGGATCTTGCTCTTCCAATAAGAGCACAATATGATTACCTTGTATAAGCAACTAAACACGAAATTATACCAGATTGAATAGGTAAATAGAATTCACACATAGCACAGAATATGAGAGACAATACACTATCTTGTATTAATACTCATACAGAAAGAAAATACAATAAAAAAGATGCCACTTCTTCTCCACACCTCTCGGAGGATTCCCACACCTCAAGTGTATAGCTATTCTCAATCAAGAGTTCACTCTCTTACCAAAACGGTCCCAACACACAACTCACACACAGAATTGGTGTTCACCTCTAACTAGCCAGTATCCACTACTGCCAGTAACCAAGTACTCTATGTACTTCAAGTAGATCTCCCATGAACTTGCAATAACCTGCAACTCAACAGACCTTACTTACCATGTAGATCTTTTGTGATTTTACACTTGTGGAAGGAACTTCCTTGCCTTCCTTTCTTTGCACTCTAAAGAATCTCTTATTTGAATCCTTGATCCTTAATTACAATACAGCCCATGAGTCTATTATATAGATCCCATGCATACAATAATTAGACACCTAATTACAATAATTAGAAATGCAGCTCGAGACTATAATTAGCCTTTAACATGCAAACACTCAGTTCATTAATGAACTGTTCATGAACTGGCAGTTTTGAAACCGCACAGGCGACCGACGTCGGTTCCTGTCTGCCTGGAGGTGACCGACGTCAGCCGACCTCCTACCGATGCCAGTTGTCTTCTGTTCACACGTGCCGAGGTCGGTTGGCTTCTGCACCATACTCTGTCGACGTCGGTCTCCCTGAAACTCAGCAACCTCCTCCATGTTTGCATTGGTTGAAGCTTTTAGCTCCACAACCTAACACTGAGGGTGGGTAGATAATGATATTCATTATGTGTTGTTTGGATTCTCACCTATTTCATACCAATTACATATGAGCTTGAATAGTTTCTTCCTAATCTCTAACAAATAATTTTGTTTCATATCATTTGAGTTTGAAATTGAATATCCATGATATAGATAACGCATTTCATTGTAGGGTAATCAACTTGACAATGTGGTGATTAATTCCTTTGTGATGTTCAATGATGCAATCATAAACATAGGTCAAAGTTGTCAAAGTGGATGTTGGAAAAAAAAAATTTACGGTTTATGGTTAGGGGAAGGTTGTTGAAGGTTTATGGTTTAAATAAGGAAATGTTTTTTCTTGTTTTTTTCCATTAACCATGTAAAATGGCACGTTTTCATTTCATTTACTTTTCCTGGGTGAAATGAGTTCAAGAATCAGAAATAAAAAGGGCCACCAAACTTCTCAAGTGAAATTCCAAACATAATGAACATAAATTAAATAGAATCTTTTTGACTCGATTTATAGAACCTACCAATCATGTCAATGCAAATTCAAATGCACCGACTAGATAAGATACCCCTGCACAATTTCATGAGTGAAATAATGCAACATCACATATCTAAATCTAATTGGCATGATAATAATTATAAATTAACATTACAATATTCATTTGTTAAATATTATGGAAAACATATTTAAGCTGGATAAATTAAAAGTTGGGTCTCACATGTTATAAGCTTGTATAAATTCAAATGTTAGATAATTTTATATGAAATTTCAACATGTTGAATGGAACAAGTATTGATGAAATTTTTTTGTTAATGATATCAATATGAGAATAATTAGATTTAAAAATTGAAAATGGGGTAAGAGTTGAAAGGGTGGTGTTTCTTTAGTAAAGTTGTTTAGTTTTAAAAAAAATATTAGCCATCAATTTGTACCAAGTACAAACATTCAATATCACAAAGGATATGATTTGGTTAAAGTTTAATGGAAATTCTCAATGAAATACTAAAATGTAGAGTGTAATAAATGTTTTTGAATGCAATCATGTAAATAATTTTGCATCATTATTTTGAGTTACATTCTATAAATCATCATTAGGATGAGAAAGAAAATATAAAATAAAATTATATCCAATTGTAAACTTAGCTCTATTTATTCATTCACTTGTTAGGGTGAAAGTTATTAAAATATATAAATGTGTTAATTATGTGATTAAAATATTAAAAGGAAAAACTATAAAAATCAAACATCAAACAAATCAAACAAATACAATGACTACAAACATATATAAAGGTAAGACCAAAATAATAAGAGAGAAAGAAAGAAATTAAGTTAAAATTATTATTATACATTGTTAAATCAACCGATAAAATAATTTGTTATGTAATATAAAAGATAAAAAGTCGAATTAAAAATATTAAGAAATCAAATTCTAAAACATGAAATAAAGATAAACTAAATAAATCAAATTAATGGCAAAGAAAAAAATATTTACAGAAATAAAATGATCAAATTAAATTTATTTAAAAAAAAAGACTTTAGCCCACAAAGAAAAATGTAAGATTATAATAGAAATAAAGTAAAATAAAATATAACTAGAATAAAATAAAATAAGTAAAAGAGAAAAAAAGGGGTGTAGGTGGCGAGGGTGAGTGACGTTAATAAATAGAGCAACCACCACATACCCAAAAAAAATCAAAATGGGTAAAATCTTGAGCAAACATTGAGTGGATGGGGTGCGGGGTTCGAGCAATCTATAAATTGTAGAAAAGAGAATGCCACTGACCCTACAGGGAAGTATAAATAATCAAAATAAACTATACAAAAAAATATTTCGCTGAAAATATTATAGAAACTTAGATAAAAATATAGAAATCGTTACATGCGATACATCAAAAGCGTCGCAGGTTCTCACATCTCTTCCTATAACCATCAATATTATCTAAACCATAATCAATTAGAACAAATCCTAGATCTAAAATTTCAAGTTGAAAAAAGAAGACACCAAAAAATACATCTCTCAACCCCATTTTTCCTTTTTTTTTTAAAGTCGGATTTTTTTGTTGCTTAAAACTTTAATATAAATTTTAAATGTGTTGTAAAAAAACTTAATGTCTTGAATTTGTATTTGTAAGAAGGTCTCAAACATACTATTCCATATTCTTGGAAAAATGTGGATGACATACAAATAATCTTATTTTTATATAAGTAACAAATCAATAATTCAATTTGTAAAAATAAAAATAAATGTAAATTATAGTCTTTTGAAATATAAACAAATGTATTCATGTGACAATTGTTAATTTGCTAAAAGTCTAAGCATTTAAATTTCACACTCATTTTTTTTTGGTCAAACAAAAATTTTTGACCGTAATTTAATCAACATTACCTTTTAAAAGTCAAATAGATTATTTATATATATATATAACAAATATTTATAATGTTTAGAAAATTATGACGGTTTTCAAAATATTTTTATAATTTTTGAACTATATTTATAATTTTTAAAAAATGATGGTTTTTCAAATTTCTTCCCTTTAATTTCGTATTTTACGGTGAATAACATTTATGCCGCCGTTAAACTTGGATCTGGGCTGATATTAAGTTGCAAACGAATGTTGGAATTGACTTGGTATCCACGAATGAATATTAATTTAATAAAAAAAAAAAAAAATTCAAATGTGAACAATTCAACTCTTGACCGAGAGTGTCTCCCACGCGTATTCAAAATAATCTCTCCGGTGTGAAATCACTTCCACGCAGTTTTTGTGAGGAATATCATAAAGTTGGCCAACACCACGAATGACTTCCGCTTTCCCATTTTCCACCACAGAGTTCTTGCCCATCTATCCCGCTATATATACACACAATTGCCCATTTGATTTGTATACACCATTTCCCCCCAATTCAAGAGTATTTCCTCTCTTGTGCATATCCCTTATCACTACAATTAGATTTTGGACTCGTCGCTGTTTATTTTTCAATCTCCCGAAAACCAGATCAATATATTGAATTGATCACGAACTGCTGTAATGGGGAGAAGCCATTTAATCCTGACGATGGCCTTGCTGCTGATTACAGTAGCATTTAATATAGAAACAGCATATGCAGCTAGAATTCTCTCCATAAAACATGCAGAGGATATATATTCTCCTGATGCCAATCTTCTGGATAGTGTTATGACGCATTCAGGCTCCGTGCTTAACATACAGCTGGATCAGCGCCTATCACGATCCAAGCACAGTCCTCCAGTCGGTCACACGCAAGTCGTTCATCCTCACAAGAAAATAAGCACATTGAACAATAAGCTTCCTTCTGGCCCAAGTCCCGGAGCAGGTCATGCATATACCAACGCCGCCCCTGTTAAGGCTAGTGGGAAACCAGCAAGTATGTTGAAGAATAAACTACCTTCTGGCCCTAGTCCTGGTGTAGGCCATGTATATACCAATGTCGATCCAATGAAGATTAGTGAGGTGGAGACAATATTGAAAAACAAACTTCCTTCTGGGCCGAGTCCTGGAACAGGACATGCATATACCAACGCCAGCCCTATTAAGGCTAGTGAGAAATCACCGAGCCTGATGAAGAATAAACTACCTTCTGGGCCTAGCCCTGGTGTAGGCCATGGGTATACCAATGCCGGCCCAGTGAAAACTGGTAAGATAACGACAATATTGAAAAACAAACTTCCTACTGCCCTGAGTCCCGGAACAGGGCATGCATATATCAATGATGGCCCTGTTAAAGCTAGTGGGGAACCAGCAAACATGTTGAAGAATAAACTACCTTCTGGTCCTAGCCCTGGTGTAGGCCATGCATATACAAATGCTGGCCCAGTGAAGACTGGTGAGGCAGCGACAGTATTGAAAAACAAACTTCCTTCTGGGCCGAGTCCAGGTGTTGGTCACGCATACATCAATGGCAGCCCTGTTAAGACAGCCAAACATTTGATTACTTTGGATGAAATGCCTTCTGGTCCAAGTCATGGAGGAGTTGGTCACAACATGGTGATACGAAACGAGAAGCTGAATGCATTAAGCTAAACAAGAGCAGATTTTCTTCAGATTTAAAGAAACTGCAATTTAAGCAGCCTCTTTGTAGTTAGAATCCTTTCGAACGATGTATAGATGCGGATTTGTTGATCCTCCTATCGTATGTATTTATTTGAAACTCCGCAAGGTCTGAAAAGAAGTAAACGTATCCCCTTTGTAAAAGTTGTGATCATTTCTATTTTAAAGCTAATTGAAAAACCACAAGTACCGAAGAACAATGATATTTTACAACTAAATTCTACCCCAAGTTTATACATCCATTTTGTTTGATTTCTATGTTTACATAGATATTAAATTAAATTAAACAAATATATTCATAGGGTTTATAAAAATGTATTGATAATCGAAATCTACAATTTTTTGAAATAAATAAAATTATATAATAATAATAATAATAATAATAATAAATTGAAAATTAAAAAGAGATATCACCTATTTCGTTATAGAGGGCTCTAAAGATCTTGTAAAAACCATCCACACTCGTATCATGGGATATTAAAATATTTACCTCTAAAAACATGTCGAGAGCTATCCATGTAAACAAATCTATAAATAATCAATGACTTGCTAAAAATCAATAAAAAGATAATTGAATTCGATATACTTATTTTTTATAACAATCATGATTTGAGTTTTTAACATTTCATAGTTTTGATAACAATCATGATTTGAGTCTTTAGCATTTCAAAGTCTAGTAATTATGAAGTGAATCTTTAGTATTTCAAAGTTAATTAGTATGGGTGTTTATGGAGATGTAAGGAAATAACGTATGAACAAAGAGAAGAATGAAGAAGTTATCTTCAAATTCAAACAAGAGTAAGTTACTAAGCATAGGAAAGATAGAAATGTTACCAAAAAAAAATAATACATGAAATAAAGGAATAAAAAAGGCCAACATAAGAAAATAAAGAAAGGAAAATCAAGATAAAAGTAAAAATAATAAATAAAAGTAAATTATGTATAAGAAATTGAGATAGTTTAGAGGCAAATAAAACATGTTAGCAATTAAGTATAATTAATAATATTAGGAGAAATATCATCATATTTTATATAATTAAAATTACAATCATATCAACAAGATTAAATTAAAAATCTTAAATTTTCATGAATCTAAGCAATATAATGCATTGTCATTATTGTTATAATCATCATCATTGTAATTATCTATATTATTAATTATTTAAATGTTAATTTAATTTTGAATATTTATTTATGTTATTGTTTGTTTACATATAAGAGGTTTTCATAAAGATATTATTATAAGTGAAATAATAAATATTTAAATTTTAAATTTAACTATTTAAGATATTATGATTTATTTTTGTTTTGGTAGCTCCTTAAAGAAAATCTGTATGTTTGTAAATACAAATTTAAAAATCAAAACTTTGAATTGTCATATTTAAACTATAAACATAATTTATAAAATAAAATAAAAATGATAATTTAGCTCAAATATTGTTGTGTTACATTTATAATTGTATCGACATTTCTATTATAATTTGATGGAGTAGATTTTAATAAAGTTTAACATCCCATTACTTTTTGGAGTTATAACTTCATATAACATGTTGGGTTCTTATAATTACTTCTTTACATAACTCGTCCATAACCAATAAAATATAAAATATTATGTGTATAAGAATAATAATCCATCTTTTAAACTTATTCTTTTAAATTCCAGTAAATAATTAATTATATATATGTATATTATATATTAATTTATTTAGATAAATTATATAAATATTCATTCCTTTAAGAAAAAAATTATCCATATTAATATATTTAAATAAATTATATAAGTATTTATCCTTTTTTTTTAAAAATATCTATGATCAAATTAATGAAATTTTATTACAATTTCATAAATGTCTTTTTAATTTTAATATTATTTATTTTTCAAAAAAATAATTATTATTTTCACATAAAATATATTCAAGTTTTAATAATTGAGAGTGTTGTCCACAAGCTATGTAATAAAATTTGAAACACTATATTCAAAAGAAAATTCTATTTATGTAAACATTAATCAAGGCCATTGGGAGTTTTGTCTATTTTGAAGATAAATTATACCTTATTTTCATAGACTTTGACCTTTTAAAAATATGAAAAAAAATTTAAACATTTAAATTGGATATAAATATTTCTCTTAATACATTTTTGACATCAACCAACTTAATATTATTATTTATTTATTTTTACTTTTTTAGACTAAACAAGTATAAGATTATTATTTTTTTTTTAATGTTTTGCCTTGAACCCAATGTTAAAGTTAAGTCTCGAGCAATGAAAGCTTTTAAAAATTACAATTGAACAACAATTTTTTTAAACAAAAAACAACACACTCAATTATTCACATACCCTAATTCACCAAAATTTAGGGTCAAATACCTCACTTTACTCTCTTTATAAGACCTTTGTTACTCGTATCTCTAGTATTGAATATTGTGTAGAATATAGTGTATTTTATAATCATTATCATATCCTTACTCGTACTGAGAGGAGGCATGAAGACAACAAACTAGATAAGTATTTTAAGTAGATTTGTTAATTTCAGTTGAGTGAATTTTTCAATAAAAGGATAATTGTTTGTGCAAAACAAATTTTAATATTAGATAGCTTTGAGGAGTAGAGGATATTATGAATTTAAGTGGACAAATTTTAGATTTAATATTCATAGAATGTGAGAGGTATCAGCCTTTTCTTAAAGAAAAAAAAAAAAGAAAAATTATATATTCATAATATATAATATAATATTAAATTATTTTATTATAATTAATTGTTTATTGTATGAGAGTTTTGTTGCAACTCATAATATTTGGTTATGGACTACCATTCTTAATAAAATATCTGAAGATGCGAGAGAATACAAGATTATTTTTTTTTTCTAATTTAAACTTTTCATTATTAATTGGATATTTTAATTGGGAGTTTTTATTCATTTGATAGTGTTGTTTGGAAAAAAAAATTATTGACCATTTTGAAGTTCAAAGTTGTTTTTTACTCTACAAAATTCTAGTTTTTTTTTTTTTTTTTGGTTATTGATTATTAAATAACTAAAAACCAGACTATTAATATCCAAGTCATTTTATTTTTTCATGATATTTTTTGGTTTTGATATGCTTTTTACAATTTTTTTGAGATTTAAGAGTTAAAAATATAACAAATGAAAATTTTTATAACTCATAAATGAAATATTAAAGAGAAGACTATTATTAAAATGCATTAAATATTATATATTGATTTCAATTTCAAATAACAAATTGAGTGGTTCACAATCTAAATTTGTTGTTACATTTAAACCATATACACAATAATATGAAGTCAATAATAAATTTATCTAGAAAAAAAATTAAAATATGAAATTAAAAAATTAATGATAAATCTTTTATTTTCAAATTTTAAAAAAAATAAAAAAAATCAAAATTTAAATAAAATTATTGAAAGCACTCTTTTATACTTCAACAAAAAATAATTCCATCTACTATAACAACGAGACACTTTAAAATCAAATAATAACCACCATTATCCCTTCCTCACTCTTGAAGAAAAATAATAAATAATAAATAAAATAATAAATCAGAACCTAAACAACATCATGATGATGTACTTGGAACCTTGAGTTTTAATTTAATTTAGTTTAGATATTAATGTTCAATGAGGCCAAGAATGGCATATGGATTGAAGTACAATCTTTTGGGTACTTAGTGGATTTGAGAACGTATGAGATCGACTGGTATGAGATCGACGAACTTGAACGAATAAACGAACAGGATTTCATGAATGCAATGACGTAGCATTGCATAATCCAATCTAAGTGGCATGATTCGTTAAAAAAATTAAAATCAAGATAAGAGTTTGAAAGGTTGTTTTTGTATTGATAAAGCTAAAAAATTTGGAGAATGCTTATTGGATATTAATTCCACTCAAGTTTAAGATTTAATATGGGATAAGATTTGTTTGAAGTTTGTGGAAATTTTTAATAAAGTATTAAAATATTTTTGAGAGGTTGTTTTTTTCAATTAAAATAAAGATATTGTTTTTTAAAAAAAGGAGAGTTATAATTTAATTATATATTTAAAATTATTATATAGAATTATTGAATTATTTAAAATATTAATATTTTTATTTTTATTTTGAAAATAAATATATAGTGAATTTATAATGTTGAGTAAGCATACATTTAAAGTAAAGGGTGTTTACATTGTCAAAATTATTTAAGGTATGATTTTGGTCTTAATCATTTGATTGTACTTGTCAAGTATTTAGAGGGATTTGCACCTTGATGAACAAATATAAGTAACTATAATCTTCACCAATTAAACTACAACCCTTTCTATGTTATTTGAAAAATTGATATTCTATATTTTTAGAAAATGTAGACAACATTCAAATGACTATTTTAATATGAATAATAAAATTAAATTTGATGATTGACCATGCTTATTAAATTAAAAAATTATTCCCATGATTCATTCAACATTGGTTTTTAAAAGTCAAAACAATTCATTAAAAAAAAAGAAATGTCAAAATATTAAACATAAACTTTTAATAATTATTCAATTTTAAAAAAAATTATAGTTCATAAAGAAACGAGAAACTATGTTAAGTATATTTTGAAACTCCTAACATATTTCAAGTCTTATGCTAAATCTATCCTCAGCAAAAAAAATCAATAAAATTTATGAATAAAAACAAATAATAAATTATTATAAGTAACAATTACTGAATATCCAAAATGAGTCAACTCTGTTGTATATCAGAAAAAATCCTATTTCTTAATAAAACATAAAAAAATATTTACTAAAAACAATTTTTAATAATTTTTCTACATATTCATTCCAAGCAAATATATCTTATAATCTTTTAGATGTCTCTATAAGTTTTTAAAAAATTAATGGCCCTTCAAAATTTTCCCCTATCATCTAATAAAATTTTCAAAACAATTTTATTATATTTTAGGAATTTTCTTTTCAATTATAAGACTATAAAAGTTAATATTTAATATAATATTTGACTCAACTCAATTGAAGAAAACCACCGATGGTGTATTCAAAATAATCGCCCGCGTTTGAAATCACTACCACGCTCTTGGCGAGTTGCTTTCTCACTTCCCATTTCCCATTTCCCACCACCAACTTCTTGTCTGTGTATCCCCCTATATATATATAGTCCCCCATTTGATTTGTATACACCATTTCCCTTCAATTCAAGACTGATAAATTATTTCTCTTTTCCTCTCTTGTCAAATTTTGGACTCGTCGCTGTATATTCCATTCGTCACAAACTGCTGTAATGGGGAGAAGCTATTTGATCATGACGACGGCTTTGCTGCTGATTATTTTGATTGCAGAAACAACAGATGCAGCTCGAATCCTCACCCTAAAACATTCAGAGGATATATATTCTCCTGATCCTAATCTTCTGGATAGTGTTATGACTCATTCAGGCTCGGTGGTTAATCTACAACTGGATCAGCGCCTATCACGATCCAAGCAAAGCAGCACATTGAAGAATAAGCTCCCAATACACGGAGAAGGTCGTCTTCTTCACAACACTAACGATTTATCACAGATCAATTAACGGAGGGATTTTGTTATCTTTCTATTATTATCAGATCTTTTGTCTGGAATAAATTTGGTAAATAATATTCAATGTACTTCAATAATAAATGTATGGATGAAAATTTTGATTTTATTTTGACTTATTATGTTAAAATGAGTAAGTATCCTAAGAAAATTAAATGCTTATGATTTAGATTAAAATGTTTTTTAAATAATTAAATTTTAATTATTTAATATTTTTAAAATAATTTTTTGTAATAAATTTTTGACTCTTTTTTTATTTTAATTACATTCATTTATAACGTATATTATATGAACTAATGTACATACATATGTATAAGTTTCTAAAATTTAAATTATGATCAAATTGGGTTATGGGTTAACACATAAATTGTAGGAAAATTTGACACTATAGAGTATTCAAAACCTAAAACAAAGGTTAATCTTAGAATAAATTAATTGGTAATTAATTCACTATAATAAATAAAAATTCAATTCAATTTTCACATAAAAATAAATTAGATTGGTTCTTTGTTAGGATATTATAAATCTGGGAGGTTTCTATTAATCTGGGTTGTTGGTTAATTTAAACATGTTGCAAAGAATAGTTGATAGAGAGTTGGGTAGAAATTTTGATCAATTAGCCATATTATTTTAAAGGGGCTAATATTATATTTATGGTTTGTATAAATCGTGGCCATTGTCATTGTTATTAATTAATGAAAGTTCACATCATTTTTATTATACTCTAAATTTTGGTATTAAAGCAGGATTTTAAGAGGTCTCGGGTTCAGAGAGGTAGAAGAGAAGAAATGGGGGACCCTATATACTCCATAATCATCTATGCAAGCTCCATTAACAACACAAATTCTTTCTTCCCATGCAACACAAGGCAAGCACTGTTTTAAAGGTTGAAGAAAGCGCTAAATATGCAAGGTTAGGATATATTGGTGGAAATGAATAAGTTGGAGAATGCTATAAAATCATTGAATCAAGACAAGTTTGCTAAGACAAAGAGCCCAAGTCATTAGCTTACCAAAAATAAAATTGTAAGGTAAAGACATCATTTTTTTTGTCAAATCTAATGAGGAATTAGAGTGTAAAAATAATGGACAAGGTTCTAATGAAGAGGAAGGCAACATTGCACTACTTCAAAGGGAAAAAGAAGAGTCTCTAAGAGAAGGGGAAAACTCTACGGAGAAGAAGATAACACAACATCACTTTAATGTAAAACATCTTCAAAGAGTGAACATCCCAAAGGAGGAGGTAGAATATAACCACTTCATCAAACCTACACAAGTAAAATGTATAAGGGCATCCCAAGAAGGTATGCAAGAGACAAGAATTCTGTTATTTGCATCAATTGTATAAAGAAAGGCCGTATAACACAAGAATGTTAGAATGCCTATCCATATTCATTTTATTTAATGAATAACCATTGTTTGGCCATGTATTGGAATAATAAATCTATCACCAATAATCCAAAGTATTTCAAAAAGATGGAAAAAAGTTTACACCACTACCCAAGATAAAGAAGAGATCAAGGTGTAAGAAGAAAGAAGGATGAAATTTTTAAATACAACTCTCCAAATCAATATGAGAAGAAGAGCAAGATGAAGGAAATGTTATCTAAGGACATAGGCAAGAGTTATTACACTCATTGGAACATGAATGACAATGGCATGCAAAATTTTGGAAATTTCATTCACAACACCACCCAAATAATTGTAAGGGGAATTCCAAGAATGAATAGGTGTCTAAAGTTAGGAAGGAAGAAGTCGATCCAGCACCAACAAGTCAAGAGATAACAAATATAATACTTTATATCTATGGAGGTCATTCTTGGTGTCATAGATAAAATACTTGCATTGATTGACATGTATATTTAAGAATCACCTCAAATTTATTTGTGTGTCCCATTGGTTGAAAGAATAAATATTCTAAGGCCTCAATGATATTAAAAAAATTAATGAATACAAAACATAAATAATATCTGTCAGATTATATGAAACTTGTGTAGCAAGGGTATCCACATTGGAATAGTGAATTATCATGAAATATCATCAACAAAGCTAATAAGGATGATAAGAATGTCCACAAGTAGCCAAGCATAGTACCCCAATCCAATTAAGGATCACAAATAAAATCATCAAATGGTGTCATCCAATCATGAGCGGCACTTCACACTAATATATGACTCTATCTCAAACAATATACTATTTTCTCTATCTCAAAGAAATATTAAAGATGATAATATCAACATATGTCCATACAACCATCAAATTTAGTTTTGAAATAATAACATGAGACAAATTATACACAAAAAAAGATATATATGTATCCATAAAATCCATAAAGGCATACAAAATAAGAACATAATATAATGTCACGTGAATGCCGTATAGGCATACAATGCTTAAAATGTGTACATTTTCATATAGGCATGCTACAAAAAAGTGCATTATCTAAGACACCATACTCATCAAAAAACTTCCCTCTCTTTGACTTATTCAAAGAAGAATCTCCTTGGGATGCCTTGCTCATAGATGGAGATCCCTCAGATGCCTTGGATTCCTCTAAGATCCGACTGTGAGTCCTTCTATGCTCATAGCTCGTCTTATTTGGACCTATTCATATATAAATATTATTAGAATATACATATTTTTATATAAATATTATTATAAAATTTACATACTAGACATGCAACCAAGTTCATAAATTAATTGTAAACTAATACAAAAATTATTTAAGCATGCACTTACCGCAATCTCATGGTCACACTTAATTTGCCTCTGATGCTCAATAGGGTCAGTGACAGGTCAAAGTACGCACATAGGAGTGTGAAAGGGGGAAAACATAAGAATTTTTCATGTTAATCATCTAAATGTGACTATTAGATGTCATTAGACATCCTTGCCTACACAATACATTTACATAAGTTATATTTGCCCAAGTATAGAGTAAAATTATTAAAACAAATCTATATTTATAATTCAAAATCACAAGTTAACATACCTCAGTGAGTGGTTTTGTAATTGATATTGTAGTAGAAATTCCTATGTCTATTTCAACCCTTAAAAATAGAGGAGTCTCCACTGTGGTCATCAACTAAACAAACAATATATGATTGTTATTTGAATATAGATCTATATAAATAAATGTGTGTACATGAAGTATAGTATTAATAAAAATTACCTCTATATATGTAAACATTAATTGAGTGACATCAATAAATGTAGTATTAGGTGACCCACAAACTAGTTGTGAAGATGATGGTATCGTCCCCTCCTACAACATAAAAAATTACATATATATTATTGAATTTAGATATGTAAATTAATTATTACCTTTTAAATAAAAATATAATTGTAATTTAACATGTCAAATATATAAGTATCAAACATCTACACACCAAATGAACATGTTAAAAAATCATCACTCAAAACTATAGCATCTAGGCCATAATAATCACCACCATCATTTAAAGGTCTAGTGCATATAGCATCATGGGATCTGCAATGGTGTAGTTGAGCATGCACACAGGTGGAGTATCCCCATGTCCACCCTCTCTAACATAAATTTTGGAAAGCTTACTCATATGTTGAACAAGTGTGTCAGTAAGCACACCAATCACATCAAAAATGTCAATCCCATTAACCTCATTCACTATAGTGGAGATCTCAGGCTGAAGTGGTTTTTGGATAGGGACTCTTGTAGGTTGATTAGGTGCATGATATGCACCTAGTCTATCCTATGTATAGCCTTATCGTCGACCATAAAACTTTAAGTAGTCAAAATAATTGGGAATCTCGTTGAGAATAAACTCGTAATAGAGTTTACTCAAAAAATACAATAAAACCTTATGGTTATTACAAGGTGGATAATCAAACACCATCCACCATTGATCCCAAAAATCATTTCTTGTCAAATCATGCTAGCATCGATGGATTGGTAACTTTGTTGTTGATAATGGAAAAGATGCATTGGTTGATGGATCAATGAATAAGGCACAAATTTTGTCTTTGTAATTTTTTTTCCTTCACTTCACATGTTGATAATATGTCAACATAGTAAACCCTACTTCTCTCCCTATAATATGCTCATTTGTCAATTGAATTGTTATTGAGTTAATTTGGCCTAGTACTACCTCTGGGTATTATCCAAATATGTATGGTGGGTGTTGGTCAAAATGGGGTCCCTTGTTCTCCTAATTGTCTCTTCAATTTATATTTTCTTCTCAATTATGTGTGAAGCTAAATCCTCCTGACTACCTAAGGGATATTGTGGAGTTTTAGGAGGGCTAAGAGGGCAATGAGGGTTAGGAGGGTGTTTTCTTTCACATAAATGAGATTTTCAAACAAAAAAATTGGTTTTAACAAAAAATAATGCAAATAAAAAACAATTTCTAAAATTTCATGTTAATAGGTTTGAATTTTTCTTACTTACCTCCCCTCTATGGTGGCCTTGTCAATTTTTAGAGATAATTGGCAATGGTAGTGTGTTTTATCCTCTTGGTAGAAAAATGTAATTGCAGTTTCATGTTTGAGGGTAAAAAAGAGACACGAGGCAAAGAGAAATAAGTTTTATAATGTTTGGACTCAATTTTTTTTATTTTTATGATTTAAGTAACAATATAACATACATGATTATTACACATTATATACCACATATGTGGTTTATAACACGTATGTGATTTATAATGCATATGTATTTTATATTGTGTATGTAGTTTATATATGTTATATACCACATATGCAGTATATAGAGTAAGAACCTCATACATAATTATTACTCTATATAATGTGTACACAATTATGACTTAATGACTACCAAGCCTACTATTGAATATTGTGTATGTGTTATGCAATAATAATGAGTACATGTTATGCAATAACGCATATGCATTACTCAAAATGTCCACAAAATTGTCTTCCAACTCCACATACACTTACCCAATTGGTATACAAATACATTACGAGATAGAAAGTTGGATGAAGTTTAGACCCTTCCACTACAAGACTAAGGACTCATAATATGGCATGTGCATAGGTAATTTTTTCTCTTATTATAACATTTTAAAATCATTTAAACCTTTAATAGTTAAATAAACCCAAGAATCAAAACCTAGGAAAGAGGCCATGGATGCAAAATATCAATCATTGATGAATAAAAACACATGGCATCTTATTAATCTTCTACCAAGGAAAAAACCTATCAATTACATGTGGATCTTTAAGACTAAGTGCAAAGTATATGGAAGCATGATAAGTACAAATAAATACTTATAACAAATGGATACACACAAAATGAGTCATTGAATACAAGGATAGATTTGATCCCACAACCAAAATAAAGATCAATAAAATGGTTTTTTCTATGGTTGCACAGTTTGGATGAAAAATCAATCACATGGATGTAAAGAATTACTTCTTATATGGAGATTTGTATGAAAAGGTATGCATGACCTAGCCAAAGGGTTTTTTTCACCTTGTCAAAATAAAAGGTATGTGGACTCCCCAAGTATTCATATGGTATCAATCACACTCCCAAAGCCTAGTATATAAATATTGATAAGCCTCTTGTTTAGCATGGATTTGAGAGGATTTCATATGATCCAGACCTATACATCAAGGTTAAAGGTGGGAGGTTGTGAATTTAATTATATAATTCAATGATCTAGTAATCATTGGTAGTCTTATAAAAAATATTGTTATATCGAGTCAAGAGTGCACTAAAGAATGAGGAGGATGGAGATAATGAAATTTCCATTGATACCCAAATATATGAAATAATAGAGAACAAATTTTATAATTTATTTTACACATTGAATCCAATTGAAAGGAGTACGAGACAAGGATTGCAAGGGTAAGAGAACAATATCATTTACTCGAGTATAATTAAAATAGTAAACAAAGCATCCTCAAGCAAGAAGTCTAGGTCTAAAATGAAAAGTGTCATTCTTGACACTAGTGATGAGGACTCTAAGCACACTCACTCGAATGATGAGAATGTGCCACTAAAATGGATAAAGGTATACCACCAGTGCTAAAAATATTCCACTAAGAAAGAAAAGAAACTCATTGCATAGAAAAACATCCCCAAAAATATGTCACCCATACCATTCCACCCGAAAGGGCCACCACCAATTTCACCATCACCACCAAAGTATAGTCTAGTGCCTACTCTATAAATGGATTACCCCAATATAGCCAAGAGGTTAGAGATAGAGCAACCATCAATGAAACTTATGCACAAACAAGAACAGGACATTGTCCTAATAGATGCAACCATAAAAGAACAAGGCTCCATCAATGTGCATGATGTTGAGAGAGCTTTGGATACAAGGGTCAAGGTTGCTCTAGATCTTTAGGCAAAGATGGACACCATGGCATAAGGCCAAGGGGAGGTGCAAGTGGTGCATGATGAAAAGGAAGGCAAATCCAACACCCAAGAAGAAGAGGGTGGGAATGATAAGTTATTGAATTACTTTACATCATAAGAAGAAAGAGATGAAAAATGGAATAAAGTAGTAAGCAAATTGAATCCCTAGATATAATTGTGGTGATGAAGATATAACTCATGAAAAGTACTAATAGAAGGTTCGATATATGGATATATATTTTTGGAGCTTAAAGAATTCAAAGAACACAAACATTACAAACCATAAAAATATGTCATTTTTGTTTAATATCCACATGGATGAACCCTTCATCAAAGTACCAATTTGCACTATTCAAGAACAAGACCCAGATAAAGTAGAGTAAGGGTGAAAGATAATTTTTGTTGATCCCACCAAGTTCAATGAGGTCCAGCCCAGAAGTGCATTATTAAAATTGCATGTCAAAGTGACCCAAAAAATGTGATGAATAACAATACCATCAATATCTAATGTTAACATTTAAAGAAAATGAACACTCAACATGCACAACCTAAACAAAAACTATCCACCATTGAGTTTAATACATTAAAACTCTCTTAATGCATCTTGAGAGCAAAACCTAGTCTAATGGATGGGATTAGCCTAGACGGTTTAGGGAGTATGGATAAACTAATTATAATGATGGGTAATCTATTAGATAAAGTCAAATGAACTAAAATAACCTTGGTAGAGATACAAAAAGTGTAAATCAAGTTCAAAAAACACCTAAAAAATATAAAGATCATATGCATGAACTTGTTGAAAAGGATATGATAGCAGGACAAGTGTTTCTAAACTTCTCACACCAAAAATCTATGACCAATACATGCCTTTTTGTTGATAAATTGTAGTAGTATGGGTTGGTAGCTCAAGTGTGTACTAATAAGGATAAACCTAAAAGGACCTAACTCATGCAACAAATAGAATAAATTGAGAAGCGGATAGACCTAAAAAGGCAAGAGCTAGAAGATAATTTTATAATTCCATAACATAGAACAACTTAAGAAGAAAAAACATTGGAAGAAGCACTCAAAGTGAACACAAAGAATTTCAACTTGATCATGTTACAAGTTATAGTTTTACACAAATACATAGTGTTTAAGGAACTAATTATGCAAGTAGTTGACATCTACAATGATGTTCAAGTTACACTCACAAGATGGGGAAATTTTGATATAGACTTGTAAAAGGATGTGCCTCAGTTTTCCATTTTAACTAAGGCCAACCAAGGATTTTTTGAGGGCGAAAAATTTAGTTAGTGTGGATAGATGTTTTCCCCCAATTATGACCAATTATGGGCTCACCCATTACATCGCATATAAGAAGCCATATATGGCATGTGAGGATGAGGTGGTGCAGATGTACCAAGATACTCAAGAGCACTTAATGAGAATTAATTATATCATCAAAGTGCAAGTGCAAGTGTAATGGTTGGAAGAATACATAGAGTGTGAGGATCAAGGAAGAGGTAGTGCAAACTATAGAGTGTAGAAGGAGGATTAACCAGTTAAACTAGATTGAATGGGTTGGGTATCTGTCGAGTTTAAGACAAAATTGCTTAGAGTGAATAAAGTGTTTTATGGCATGGATATAGGAGCTAGACCTGATAAGGACAATCATTTTAATTATTAATTATGGTTACCAATAGTATGGTTGAGTGCATCTTTAGAATCCATACTAATGAGTGTAACTACAAGAGTAATGTTAGGGAATTATAAAATATAACCTTGTTATAGTATAAATGTGATGGTGATATAAGAGGAGGAGATATAAGAATATAGAATAGAGTTGTTATCTTGTATGACTATAATGTCATAATTTTCCATGGCAAATTGTTGATATGAATACAAGTTAGTACCATGATGACTTAACCTTGTATCAACTATACCTTCAATGATAGTCTTAGTCTAGAATAGTTGATGCATGTTAATATATAAAAACCCCAAGTACTAACATGCATACAAGGAAACTCTTTAATTTAAACTAACCCTACTATGACCTGAAGTCTCTCTATTTGTGCCTCAAGTGATCGTGCAAGGTTCCCTTTGCATGTTATGCTGTTTTCACTAAATGTATTGTTAGGATATGTGTTTTGGGTGTAGAATACCTTAGTGCATGATAACATATCCCAACAAGCTTTATCCAATTTTCATCAAGGGTTCATCAATATCCTAAAGACATGGGTAGAATTGTACAATTAATCATAGCATCTAAGGTTGCACACCAATATAAGATCTCATGCACCACAAAAATATCCCTTTACCATTATAATCCAATCTTTTTGATCTAGTACTTCCACATTAGGGATTTAGATGATTACTACCAGTACTATTCATATGTCTACACCTTTAGTGGCTTATGTGACTTCCACCCAAGGTTTGGGATCAACATGAGGAGTCCAAAATATTTTGATACACATTCCTACATAGGAAACCTTTACCCATTCCATGATGATTATGCATGTTCCATCACCAACCTCACCTACAACATGTTCCCTTGAGAAGACTATTACAACTCTACACACTAAGGTGTTGCAACTAGGGCAAGGTGCATCAAGAACTATTCAATATATGGATTTGCATGATTTTATCCATAACCCATTAGCCCTTGAGATAGGATTATATCCTTTACCAATAGGATTTTTAGCTCCCAAGACTCCATTATATGAAGGTAAAGGTGATCCCAAGCAACATTGTAGATAATTCCATGCAACATGCTTGTACTATGCATACACTGACAAAATATTGACCAAATTATTAATGAGAAGTATTAAGGACTATGCATTACAAAGGTTCTATGATCTCCCTCTTCAATCCATAAGAGCATTCAACCCTTTGACAAACCGATTCCTATCACATTTTTCCATCAAAATTAATGAGAATATATCTTATGCACAAATTGTTAAACTCAATAAAGGATTTAATGAACCAATAAATAGTTATCTACTATGGTACAAGACTATGCTAGTTGATATGACCAACGTTATGGCTGAAAATGAATTACAATATATATTCAAGTAAATCTTGCTAGCACCACTCCATGAGTCAAATATATTCATGAGATTTAAATCATTTGATGAGCTATGCCACATAGTGAGAGATAAAGAAGTCAAATTAATAATTTTAAATAAACTCAGATATACACCCACTCCCATAACAAATTCAATAATGAAGTTTCAAAGCAAACCAAGTTATAAGGTGAAACCAAATTATAAGAACAAAAAGGAAAAAATTACAGCCAATGCAGTGTCACAACCTATAAATGTATTATAATTGATAACTCCACCAAAAAAATAATTTTCACAATTACCATCACATCCTCATGTACTCCTAAATAAGGTACTCAAGTGAAACATTATCACACTCCTTCCTCTACAAGACATTGATCCAAACAAGCCTAGACTAAGGAACTATGACGGAAATGCATATTATGATTATCATCTGATTGTGGGACATTCAATAAATAGATGTTTTAAACTGAGACGTAAGATACAATATCTTATATATGACATCATTATCGATTTGGGCACCCCTATAGATGAATCTAAACCATAGCACACTAGAAATAAAATGTTGAAGATATTTAATGATCCATTTCCTAAACATGAGCCAATCGAAACGAAGGACACTTCATAGGTACACTATGCATACAACATGCATCCTTCATCGATAACATATGATCATCCACTACATGTTATTGGTGGTGCACTTAGTGATACTTCACCACAACAACCCATGATCATATTTGATGACAGTGAGATTGTTGGTCATAGGCCTAAACAGGGGAACTATGATGGCAATGCATATTGTGATTATCATCAGATTTTGGAACATTTAATGAATAGATGTTTCAAACTGAGATATAAAATATAAGATATTGTAGATGATAACATTATCGATTTGGGTACCCCTATAGATGAATCCAGACCATAGCACATTAGAAATGAAAAATTGAAGATCTTTGATGATCCATTTCCTAAACATGAGACAATAGAAACTAAGGACACGTAGTAGGTACACTATGCATACAACATGCATCCTCCACCAACAACATATGATCATCCAATAGATGATATTATTGGTACACCTAGTGATACTTCACCACAACGGCCCATGATCATATTCGATGACAAGGAGATAGTTAATGATGATTTAAATTTTCATGCACTCTTCATATGAGTCTATATCATTGAACAACCCATACATATTGTCATGATATACGATGGTTCAGTGAGAACATTTTCATGTTGACACTTCTCCATTCCCTTGGATACACACGACAATATTTACAAAATATATCAAAAGTACTAATATAATACTTTGGGACACATAGTATTACATCTTCAAGTAGGCTCCACCATATTAACAATATCATTCCTAATTCTACAAAGTAACGGGTTTTTGACATGTTAAGATTCCCTTGGATGCAAAAACTTCGAACAATTCCATCCACATTGCATCAATGACTAAAATACATATATTGCAACAAGATAAACATTATTACATGTGCACAATATTGTATTTATTATTAAAATATTATCATGATGAGCTATAATTAATTATTTATTATATATTGATGGTAACAGTTGTATGGTTGTACGAACCATGTCTAGATATCTGTAATTATTTTCTATATTTAGTTATGATATGTTTCTTATGGTGATAGTGATCATTGATGTATGATGTAATATGCTTCATTTACAGTTATCATACTTAGATTATTTTATATGATCACTAATTAAATTTTTATGGTGTAATCTATTTAAAGTATATATGTTTTTTAAATTTAAAAAACACATATTTCTTGATAGATCCCAATGAGGATGTTACATGTGGTATCAAAGATATAGCTCGAACTCTAAGAACTAATGATTCCACTAAAAATTTCATATCCTTCTATTACCAAAAAGGATAATGGTGAAAGCTAGATTATCAAGAGAAGGTTCGTGAAATGTCAATGATAGTAACCCTATTTTTGATCCTAGTTGATTTGCCATTAAGTAATAAACAAATATGGATCATGTTCTCATAGCCATGAATGAGACAAGATATCAAATTATAGTCTTAGAGTAGGTAGTTCATGACCATGAAAAGGATGAACATCAGGATGTACTTGAAGAACATCGTACTGAGTAAAAAAACCCTTAGGATATGGGAGCTTAGGTAACTATGGAGTTGACTAGAGACATGAAAAATTTGAACCCACCTAAGTTTGATGAAACTGTTCTGGGTGATAGAGTTAAATTATAGCTAACTGAGATGAAGAAGTATTTGTAAATTTGAAATTAAACTAAGAAAACCAAAGGAGTATGCAGAGCATACTAGTTAGATGGTGAGGCAATTATTTGATGGGACAACAAGAGGTTGCAAATAAATCTTAACTCAACCACCACTACTTGAGATTAGTTTGTGACTTTAATTAGATCAATGTGGCTTCCACAACTTTGTTCTCATCAAAAGCTCATAGATTTCTAGAATTTGAAATAGAAAAACTTATCGATGAATGAGTATTATGAGAATTTCACTAAACTTTTGTATTACATACCTTAATACCAATGAAATGAGAGTTTCATGATCAGAAACTTTATCATGGGATTGAGACCCCAGATTAGTGGAGAGGTGTATGTTCATGAACCTTCTACCATGGATCAAGTCTTCAAGAAAGTAGTCAAACAAGAAAAAAAAGTTGAAGTTTCTTTCAAAAGCTAGAGATAAGTTCAAGAAAAGGTTTGGAAACTCTAAGTCAACTTTGAAAAAGAAGAATTGGAAATAGAGGAGTGAAGACTCTAAGAAGCAATTTAAAAAATAGAGTGCCAAATTCAATAATAATTTAGGTAACAAAAAATTTGGCAATGGTTTCAAAGTCATTTTTAAGGGAAGTTAATAGATGGATAGAAAAGGACCACCTAGAGGTTATTTCATTTGTGGAGATGACCATTACACTCGTGAATGCACTTAGGACAAGTCAAAGAACAAAGGTCCTAATCCTCAATAGGGTTGCTTTCAACAACGTATTCATGCAGTAGTTGATAATCATCAAGCCAAATTTCAAGCATTACCCATATAGCTATTAGGTACTTTGTTTGAACATTCAATTTCCATTTTGATAAATATAGGGGCTACAAAATGTTTTATAACTCCTATAATGCTTATTAAGTTATCTAGATGAGTTGGAGTAATTGCAAATTCATGGTCAATATAGTATGAGAATGACTCAAAAGTCATAGTTGACAAATGTTTAGTTGAAGCAAAGATTAGGTTGCTCAAATTGATAATAGTAGTGGATTTATATGTAGCAACACTAGGGTCATATTATGTGGTCTTAAGAGTCAATTGGCTTGCGAAACACAAGGCCAAGGTTGACTGTTACCTAAAGAATGTTAAGTGTTTTGATTATTTTAGAAATTAAACACAAATTTAGGGTGAGAAAAGAGAGTTAAAGATTAGGAAAATTTATACAATGCAACTCAAGAGGGATAGAAAAGGTGCCAAGCATTTATCATCAAGATAAATGAAATGAAGAAACCTAAGGAACCATCTCTCAAAGATTACCTATTTCTTAGAGATTTCATGATGTGTTTTCAAAATAATTACCAGGACTACCTCCTAAACATGAGCTCAATTTATTTATCAATATCATACCTAGTTCAAAACCATATTCTAAGGCACCATACATGATGACAACCATTAAGTTGGTTGAATTGAAGGGTTAATTTCAAGCATTGCTGGTAAAGGGATTGATCAGGCCTAGTGTGTCACTATGGGGTGCACCAGTTGTCTCTATCAATAATAAGGATAATACTCTTTGACTTTATATTGATTATAAAATGTTACAAAGCAACTATAAAAATAGGTATCGGCTACGTCGTATAGATGATCTTTTAGATCAAATATGAGGAGTAATGGCCTTTTTTAAGACTGATCTTAGAGCATGATACCATTATCTGAGGATAATGAATGTGGATATTCTGAATATAATAACTTGATCTCATTATAGACACTACGAGTTTACAGTGTTACTATTTAGGTTGACTAATGCTCTAATAGCATTCATGAATCTCATGAACAGTGTGTTCAGAGATTAAATTTATCATTCTATTTTGGTCTTTCTTGATGACATTCTTATATAATCTAATAATGAAGAGAAGCACTTTTAGCATCTGTAACTGATTCTACAATGGTTTTAAAAGCATAATCTATATGGAAAGTTGTCTAAATGCACATTTTTCTAGAAGAGACTGCAATATCAAAGACATTATCTCTACAGATAGTATCTCAGTAAATCCAAGAAAGATAAGAGCCATTATGGAATGGTTGGTGAAAAGGAATGTGCATGAGATAAGAAGTTTCATGGGATTTATAGGTTATTATAGGAAGTTCATTCTAAATTTTTTCAAGATAGCCAATCCAATTACTTCTTTAGGTAAGTGCAAAAAGTTGGTGGATAAAAAGTGACCTACCCATAGACATGATTTATATGAAATTTTAAAAATCAAAAATTCTATAGATAATTTGAGATATCTACACTCTAAATTTTAAGATGTGTAATAACATAAAATGTAAAATTTCGATTCTAGTTTTAAAAACACTTTTTTTTTAAAAATGGTTAAGTATAACTAGGTCAAGCATCTCAAATTTGAAGAGAAACTCATATTTTTTAAAGAAAATATAGTAGATAAATGGTCATGTGGCACACCATTTTTTGAGCAATGTTTAATATTCTTTGAAACCCTTTGAATAAAATTTAGAGAGGATCATCTAGTTTTTGACCTATATTTTTTATATTTTTTTAATGGCTACTTCTTTTTATGAATTTTACAAGTAAATCAATCCTAAAAACTAAAAAAAAATGGATAGTTGTCCATGTGACGTGCCTAACTACCTCAAAAAAAATGAAAATTAATTTTTTTAATGTGTATAGAATTAGGTTTAGTTTGTGACCATATAACTTATTTTTCACTTGGATCAATGAAATAAAAATCAAATGAAAATGTATAGGCATGTATGTTTGCAGGATGTAGTAGCCTAAAAAAGGTATAGTTAGAAATCAACATAGTTTGAAACCTTAAATTAATCCAAAATTTATAAAAATCATATTTTTGGAAATATGAAAGCATGCTCGTCATGATGGTATTAATATTTTGAATTTTCACATTGAAATTCATAATGTATTTGGTGATCAAAGTTGAATTTTATCATTTTTTATCATAACTCTCAGACTCGGTTGTAGATTGATAGGTCTAAGCCTTAGGCTAGGGAATCCAAGCCATTCATGAGCTAAAAGGCATAGGATTTGAATTCAAATTCAAATAGTGTGATCATGTTAATGTATAATGTGATTGTATTAATAGATAATGTGATCACATTATTATAAAAGTAATATTGTGATCGCATTACTATTATTTGATAAATTAAAGTAGTGCACATGTAGATGGAGCGAATGTCAGTTAATAGATAATGCGTAAGTTTACATTTATATTGTTAAATTTATTTATTTATACTATAAATTTATTTTAGTAAATATAATAAATTAGGATTACTCTACATCTGATTAAAATAACCCCATTAGGGTCCAACTAGAATTACGTGATTTTTTTTTAATTTAACACATTTATAAAAAATAGATTATACCAAAAGAATCTACAAAGACCATAAGAAATACTAAAGGTGTGACAAAAGAAACAAGAATAAAACATCTCATATGATTGATCTCTAATATCATCATAATACAGACATAGAAATTAACTATATTAACTCAACTACAATTGATACAAGTCTACAGCCACCATTGTCAATATACAATAATAAGTAATTACAATTCTCATGACAATATTCAATAATAATTATAATGAAATACAATGTACATATAATATACATGGCTCTCCCAGAGCATAGTTTATGAACTCAAGTATCTATGGCAATCTCAAGTGTCATCTTGATAAGTAGTGCTACTATGGGGAGAGAGAGCATCATCCAAACACTATTCCACACCAACCACAGACCAATAATTTTCTAAACTAATCCCATCAAAAAATGGCCCTCCCTTCATGGATGAGTAGAGAGTGATGGCATGAAAATTCACAAAGACAAGCAAGTACCTGTGTACTATATAATTTCTAACTAAACATGTAGTGTATCATAAAAAATAATTATATTGTAAGATATCACACAAACATGTAAATAATACTCATGAAATGATAATGTCTCACTAAACATATTTTAGCTAAAGTTTTATGAATAATAAATAATAATGATTTATAGATCAATCAAATTTATACACAACACTTGATCAGATTGCCTTTATCTATCATTGTCATACCAATAAACTAGTGAAGTCTATCTTACTCCTTACTGCATATCATAAATGCAGATTAGTCAAATACAATTCAATCATACGATTCATTTAATTTACATCTTACTAGCAAACACTTCATATAACATGTTAAATATAAGAGTAACCAAAGCATATATTTATTCCATCAAATATATAAATGAATCTTACATTATTTATATCTTATATTAGAAATAATGACTATAGTTTGTACCACCTGAGTAAAGTACTCATTTAACTATAGATTTTATCTACCATAATTAGTTTTTAAGCATACCACACACTATGATAACACATATTACAATATTCGAGTGTTCTAAGACATAACTACTAATCTCTCACAATCAATCATAATAAGGTAGTCATAATTACATAGAAACACCAATTATATCCAAGGAACTAGACAAACAAGTCACAATTTTCCTAAAACATATAATATTTCATCTTACCATATGCTACACTCTCAATATTGTATGCATGCATACATAAGTCTTAAAAACCACTACAAAACATGGTATTCACATCAATAACCAACATGCTTACATTAAATCAGTCAGATGAAGATATAAGTCTAGACATAATAATTACAGTTGATACCATACATGTACAATATACATATATACTATAGTATTCTATGATATCTCATATTATCATTGCTCACAACTACCAACTTATGGATTCAAAAATCAAATGATCCCATACATAACAATAGTCAAGCGAGTATGAGGTTATACCCCCTGGGTATACCCTAAGTTAAATAGATTACTAGCATTCAAAGAAACATATCTATAATCATGCATCATGATGCACTATTATATGCTATATATATGACTAAACACTTGTACATATTAACATTCATATAAAATGTACCACACATTAGTATTCAATGCTAAATATATATAAACTATCATTGAGTCATAATATTTACATAGAAACAATGAAATAATAAACTTGTTATAAATTTTCATTCCAACAACTCATTTTATTTTCAAGGAGAGTTTTCCAAAAGATTGAGTTTCATATCCCTAAGAAACTTTAAGTCTTAATTAAATCACCCCTTACTATAGGTATCTACGAGTACTTATGTCCCATACCAAATAAGTGCTCAATTAATATGCAATTACTATACCATTGTTCATTTAAATTTCATAATTAATAACTCCCTATGAGTCATCAAGTACATGGATATATGAATCACTCAATCTATGACAGTGTACTAAACAAAGTTATGTAATAATCTTGCATCCCAATGCCATAGTATACATAAGTTTCAATGGATCAAAATACAATATGCTAACCATTAATTCTCAAAGGGTTACAGTGTACTTAATTTTACAATTTATATGACCCATAAATATAGTAACCACTACTGAAAATAGTCAAAGCATAGACCAACCCAGTACCACTAGATCAACATTCTGTAATACAAGTATAATTAAGAACTGATATTTTGGTATTCAACATTATAAGCTGAGAGACATATCCACATTAATTACCAAAAATACATAGAATATATATGCAATGTTTTTAATCTCAGAAATAGGTTTGTATTATTAACCTCCATTAATGTGTTCCCATTAATAATCTCTGATATAATATTATTATGTTATTTATTCTATATTGAATCCTTGCATGGTATACTATAATTATTACATAAACACCTCCATTAATACATGATTGCCTCTGAGATAAACAATTATTAGGATTGATACCCTCCTTTTTAAGTTGTTAAAGATCAATTCATTAAAGTACTGAAATATAGCATATATATAAATACATTTATATATAAGTACAAAAAATAATATATTTTGGTATATCATTATTATCACAAAGATTCATATATGACTGGACTCGATAAACCAAATTTAAAGAATATCACCTCAAAACAAGTAGAAGGGTTTCAAACTATCATGCAGCTCTCATTTCATCCACTAAAAGTCTAAGAATATTCGCTAACACTTCCACACAACTGTGTCACATGCCAATAAAGACATGGCTCAAAATTTTCAAGCAACTAAGTCTAGTGTCACTCTCATGACCAGGTGTAATCTAATTTTTTATAATATAAAATAAATCCTTAAACCACTAAGAATATACTTAATATTGGATATCACTTAATATAATGAACAAGTGCAATAATATCACTAAGTCTAATTTAGTTTCATTGATTAATAAGCATTCAGTGTAATGATGAACAAAGTCACTGCACATCTTATTATTTATTTGCAAATTCATTGCCACTGCATACCAAAATCACTGCAATTTATCTTTTTTCCTCATCCCTACTCAACATTAAAATTGTTTCTTACTTAGGCAGAGGAAATTGTTATAGAGAAAATACAGATACATAAGACTAAAATATGTGGCTTAAATTATATAGGCACACTTATATATGTAAATTGATATTCCCTACTTTACCTAGTTTGGTGCAACGCTTCAATTGGTATTTAATTATATTCTTACATCATCAAATATATATATATATATATATATATATATATATATATTTGATGATGTAAGAATATAATTAAATACCAATTGAAGCGTTGCACCAAACTAGGTAAAGTAGGGAATATCAATTTACATATATAAGTGTGCCTATATATATATATATATATATATAAGCACTTATTCTCTTATTACTGAATGAGGTGTTATATGCCACTAAATCGTCTTATTTATTTTTTATATGAAGACACCTTAAGAAATCAACAATGATACATTATAATATAAATTACAACAATCCCATTGTAATATAGACAATGATCCCATTATAATATAATTTACAAGTATATACATGGTAATATAAATCACTCCATTTTGCACATAAGTATCCATTCTGATCTAAATGGTCAATATATTATTATAAAAAAAATTGTTTTTACTATTTGCTCTATGCCTATATGACTAGATCGATGCCAACAAAATTATTTACACTAGGCTTGGAGAAGATCTGCAATAATGATTCACTAGAATACGAAATTCAATAAATATACACATATAGTTTATACTACTATAACCCCCAATGACCTCATACTTTAAATATTCTATTCATGTATTAAATAAATCATTCATCACTATGTAGAGTAGGGATAAGTCACAAAAATATGTGACTTATTTCAACTAGCGATATAAATATGTATTAATGTAAGAGACCAAGATCCTTCATTTCAAATTTTGAAGCTAACTCCTTCTTACATTTGAAAATGAGGTCATTTTATCTGGTAATAAGTAGATCATCAACATAGAGAACCAAGATTAATGCTTCGTCATCAATTACCTTAAAGTATAGGTTTGAATCAGCATCATTCTTGGAGAAACCCAAGCTCATCAAGTATCTATCAATTCTTTTGTACCAAGCATGAGGAGCCTGCTTAAGACCGTATAAAGCCTTCTTCAACTTGCAAACATGAGACTCCTTCCCATGAACCTCAAATCCATTAGGTTGATCAATATATACCTCTTCCTCTATTACAAAATTTAGAAATGTTGTCTTTACATCCATTTGGTGTATTTTCCATCCTTTAAATGTTGCAATAGCAATGATGCTTCTGACAAATGTATAGTGAGCAACTGGAGCAAAGGTTTCCTCATAATCTACTCCCTCTTTCTGAGAGAATCTCTAGCCACAAACCTAGCCTTGTACTTCTCAATGCTTCCATCAACCGTATGTTTGATCTTAAAGAGCCACTTAGAAGAAATAACAAATTTTCCTTCAGGTCTAGGTAGGATATCCCAAACATCATTCTTGAGGATGGATTGACACTCTTTACCCATAGCATCTCTCCATCCTTGCTAACTAGACTCAATAATTTGACTCATTAATAACACATAATCTGAGAACTTATGAGGTCTCTTACTTTCTCTAAGAGATCTTTGGGGGGCCGCATATTTTCTTGCCTCTTGCATGTTTTCTCGAGTCCATCGAGGCCTTTTTTGTGCTACAATAATATCACTAGGTCCATCAATTTGTTCCAAAGGCTCAACTGAATCATAACCTTCTTTTGAATCAAAAGCCTCCCTTTAAATCTCAGGAGTATGGTCAACTTCCATATCCTGAGGAGACTCTTGGTCTTCATTATCTATATCCATATGAATGCTCTTAGATTTTTTGAATGCAACATCCTCTTCAAATGTAACATCCCTGCTGATCTCAATCAACTTCTGACCTGAAATGTAAATTTGATAGGCTTTTGAAGTCTCACTATAGCCTACAAATATTCCCTTCTTGCCAGATGGATCCAACTTTGTCCTTTTATCTTTTGGTATATGAACAACACTGGACAACCAAACATCCTCAAATGACTTACTTTTAGCTTCACCCCTATGAATGCTTCTTTCGGAGTCATGTTCTCTAAAATGCGATGAGGGCTTCTATTCTAAACATAAACAGTTGTCTTAGATGCTTTAGCCCAAAGGAAGGTTTGCAGATCTTGGTCATGAATCATAGCTTTTGCAGCTTCTACAATAGATCTGTTCTTCCTTTCTACAACACCATTCTATTGAGGGTTGTAAGGGACACAGAACTCCCTCTTAATCCTTGCTTCAATGCAAAAGTTATGAAATCCTTCAGAGGTATACTCCCCTCCATTGTTATATCTCAAAACTTTGATCCTCTTCCGAGATAAGTTCTCTACCTGAGCTTTAAACTCTTTAAACCTCTCAAGTACTTCTTTAGATTCTTTAGATTTCAAGAAATAAATCCAAGTCTTTCTAGAGTGGTCATCAATAAAAATAATGTAATACAAGAAACCACTCAAAGAAGCAATAGACATTGGACCACATAAATCACAATGAATGAGATCTAGAATACATTTAGATCTACTTTCTCTACTATAAAATAGAATTTTAGTATTCTTACCCATGGCACAACCTTTATAGGTACCTTCATGCTCCTGGTTGAATTTTGGAAGACATGTGACTATCTTTTCTATGTTAGGTAGAGCCTGAAAGTGTAGGTGAGCCAATCTTTGATGCCAAAGATCACACAAGCTTAAAGAATCATGTACTAATGCCTAAAGTGGACAAGTAATTAGCCTATAGAGGCTCTCATGTCTAACTCCAATTACTTGAGCAGTTTTGGAGTTGGAATTCTTCATCCAGACAAGAACTTTGCCTTCAGAGAAGGCAAATTGGTATCCCATGTCTTCCAAGGATGAAATGGAAATCAGATTTCGTTTGATGCCTAGAACATAGAGAACATCACTTAACCTTAGAGTAATACCAGAATTCAAGTGGAGAGTAAAGATCCCAATCCCTTTCATCAAATAGCTAGCATCATCTCCAATGATAACTTGTTTAATAGAATTTCTCTCCATCAAGTTTTATAAATACTCCTTAAAACTAGTGATGTGTTGAGATGCACCACTATTAATTAGCCAAGTGTTGGTGTCGGTAGGTACATTGCTTGACAATGCCGAATAGAATAAATATTCACATGATTCCTTCTAAGGAGAGGCATCATCAACATCTATAATGGTGGCTTGTTTCTTAATCTTGGAAGGACAATGCTTGGTTATGTGACCATACTTGTCACACCTAAAGCATTAGATTTTGGAGAGGTCCCTCTTCTTCTTGAAAGTGTGAGCACCATCAGTTCCATTATCTTTGTTCCTCTTGAATAATCCTTTCTTCCCATTCTTGATTTCCTTCTTAGATGATTGAGAGGCAAGGACATGAATGTCTTCATTGGTAGAGCTTTGACCAATTCCTCTAGCGACCAATCTAGACTCCTCTTGAATGTAATCTACCCTCAATCGATCAAACTTGGGAAGTTTCAATCTTGCACTGATTCCTTGAATGTAGGATTCCCATGATGAAGGAAGGCCATTGAGAGCAAGCATGGTCAAGTCTTTGTCATCAACTACATGACCAATTAGAGAGCTGATTTCTTAATTCCAAAATCTTCATAAAGTAAGCAATAATCATTTCTCCTTTCGCCATTGTCACATGATGTAGTTGTTGCTTCACGCAAGAGCATGACTGGTGTTGTTGATTTCGTACATCTCCTCCAAGGTTTTAAACATGTCCCTTGCCATCTTCAACATGGAGATAATCAGAACAATATGATCTTTAATGGAGTCAACTAATATCTTCTTTTCCTTGATGACTTTATTTTTCCACTACAACTTCTCTTCTTCCTCTGATGGTTCAGGACCTTTGGTTTCCGCAAACTTGGCCAAGTCATTTTCTTCCAAGGTGAGCATGATTCTAAACCTCCATGATGTGAATTTGGATGCTCCTTCGAGTCTATCCTCAATTTTAAGACCGTTCACCATCTTAACTAAAATAGGGATAGACAAGAGATATAAAGAACAATAGAGAGTATTGTTGCAATGACAAATCTGATCACGATCTTCTTCAAACCCACTCTGATACCATGTTAATTTTTATGATCAAAATTAAAGCAATCAAAAAATGCAACACATTGAATAAGATCACATTTGATAAATCTGATTTGCTCTTGAAATAAGTTGATCTGCTCCTTAGAAGTCTGCTCTGCCTTGTGAATTATGCTTGTGATTGAATATAAATAAATATCTATTTCTTGAAAAATGAAGAATAATTATATATACAAGTGAGAGGAAAGAGATGCATCTCTTCAATCTCCCTGTCAGCCTCCACCAAAAATCATATCTAAAAAAAATGCAAGAAGTTGGGTTGGAAGTGGGAGCCCGATGCTGCTTCTCCAACATCAATAGGTAGTGGTTTCAATTATTTGATTTTTGACTTTATGGATTTTAATTTTAGCATTCCAGAAGATTAAATTGGGGGTATGTTTTAAATTTGTTGAGTCAATTTAAGTAAGCTGGTGAATTTTTACTATTTTTTTCATGCGTGCATGACAAGGGGATTATGGTTTATTTAACTTATTTACATCTACCAAAGTCAAATTAAGCATTCTTTCAAATGTATATGTTTTTATTTTTTGGTTCATCATTATTTTATTTAGTGATTTTAAGATAAGTTAAGAATCGGTTTCAAGGATTTTTTTAAATATGTTTACGAAATGATTTTAGGTTCATTCCTTATATCATGGTATGTTTTTTGTTAGCGGTAAGAATAGATTTTTTGTGAATTTTTTGTGAGCCAAACATCTTCACCAATTAAACCAACAACTGTTCACTCAAACATATATTGGAATTAGTTACCCATTTCATTTGTATACACCATTTCCCTTCAATTCAGAGGTGATAAATTATTTCTCTCTTCCTCTCTTGTGCATATCCATTCTCACTACAAGAAAGTTTTAGATTCATCATTGTTTATTTTTCAATCTCCCCAAAACAAAATCAATATATTCCAATATTGATCACAAACTGTTGTAATGGGGAGAAGCCATTTAATCATGACTACGGCCTTGTTGTTGATTATAGTGGCATTTAATATAGAAACTGTGAAGACATGTAAATGAAAATGGCACAAAGTATGTTGCAATAAAAAAATCTTCCAAATTTTTATTGGGGAGAAGCAGTGGTAACAACAGTATACCTCTTAAATCGAAGCCCCACAAAAGCAGTTCATAACATCACTCTGAAGGAAGCTTGGAGTGTTCACAAGCCTTCAATGGTTCATCTTCGTGTATTTGGTTGTTTTGCATATGTTCATATTCTATTTCAGAAATGAAAGAAGTTGGATATAAAATCCCAACATTGTATCTTTGTGGGATATTCTGATGCAACTAAAGGATATAGATTTTATAATCTTGACACAAAGAAATGGATTATTTGTCGGGATGTGATTTTTGATGAAGGGGGAGAATGGTAATGGCAAAATGGTGCAAACAAAAAACACCATCAGTAATGATGGACATAGAAATTGCAAGTCTTCCTCCTCTCCTCACAAGCTCAAGTGGAAGTTCAAGCCCCAATAGTAGCTCAAGTTCAAGCTCTCCAAGCTCAAGTTCATTAGGTCCATCTACTAGCACACTTTCAGGGGATAGTTCAAGTTCAAGCTCTTCAAGAAAGGTACGAAGTTTAACTAAAATTTATCAGAGGAGTAATGTGAATCCAATTGTTAATTTTTATTTGCTTAGTAAAATTCAAGTTGAACCCTCTATATATGAAGAAGCAGTAAAATAACTAGTATGGATTGATGCTATGAATGATGAGATGCAAACAATTGAAAAAAATAATACATGGAAACTAGTGCAACTTCCAAAAGATAAATAGGAGATTGGTGTCAAATGGATTTATAAGGTGAAATATCATGCTGATGGTTTTGTGAAAAGACACAAGGCAAGACTAGTTGCCAAGGGATTTTCACAAATGCCTGGAGTAGATTATTCAAAGACTTTCTCTCTAGTTGCAAGACTTGATACAATCGAGGTTTTGTTAGCTATTGATACACAATACAAGTGGACAGCATATAAAATGGATGTAAGATCAAATTTTTTGAATGGTTATATTGATGAGGAAGTCTATGTGGAACAGCGTATTGTTTATGAAATTATAGGAAATGAACATTTGGTTTACAAGTTGAAAAAAGCACTTTATGGGTTGAAGCAAGTTCCTCATGCCTGGTATGCAAGGATTGATAGTTATTTCATGAAGAAGGTTTTCATCAAAAGCCATTTAGAGCCAACCCTCTATATCCAACAACTTGGTAATGATATTCTCATTGTTTGCCTTTATGTTGATCATCTTATTTATACAGGTAATAGTCCATCTCTCATGGTGAAATTTCAAGCAAAAATGAAACAAGAATTTGAGATGTCAGATCTAGGACCCATGCATTATTTTCTTAGAGTGGAGGTATAATAACAACCTGAAGGTATATCCATTTCTCAAACCAAGTATGTGGTTGATTTATTGAAATGGTTTAGAATGATGTCATGCACAACAGTTGTAACCCTTGTAGCCCTTTGTGAAAAATTAACCAAGGAAGATGTAAGTTCCAAAGTGGATGATAATTTATATAAAATTTTGGTAGGGAGTCTCATGTACCTCAATACAACAAGACCTAATATTATGTATGTTGTGAGCCTCATCTCTCGATTCATGTAGGATCCACATGAGTCTCATTGGTGCGCTACAAAAAGAATCTTAAGGTATGTGAGTGGTACATAAAATTTTGGCATTCACTACTCTTCCACTAAGAATTTTGAGCTAGATGGTTGCACGGATTCTGATTGGGCTAGTTCAGTGGATGATAAAAAATCTAGATCTAGTTTTGTTTTCTCACTTGGTTCTATAGTTGTCTCATAGAGTAGTAAAAAAAAGCAATTATGGCTCTCTCTTATGCAGAAGTAGAGTATATTGTATCAACAATAGCCAGTTTTCAAGCCATATGGATTTGAAGGATTTTGGAAGATCTATGATTGGTTCAAGAACATCCAACAACTATTTATTGTGATAATAGCAGTACCATTGTAATGACAAAAAATTATATGTTTCATGCTAGATCGAATAACATTGAGATCAGACATCACTTTGTATGATATTTGGTTCAAGATGGGACAATGGAATTATAATTTTTCCCTACATCTGAGCAAGTTTCTGATATTTTTACCAAAGCTTTATCTATAGCTAGTTGTGTTGCTTTGAGACATCAATTGGGCATCATCCTTGTTGTTTATATAGGGGGACATTGAAGACATGCATGCGTCGATGCCAGTACATAATCAATGGTAGATTATTTAATTTAATTTTAGATTGTTATTTGCATGATCTATGCATGTTTTGTTTTATTTTAAGACCATCATTTATTTTTAGACTGTTGTTAATTTAGACTACAGTTATTTTAGTTTATTTTTTATTTTTTAGCTTTAATCTCTTTTTTTAACTCGTCACTTCTTTCCTATAAAATAAGGTGATGATAAACACTTTATTACATGTAAAAACTATTAAATAAAGAAAGTCTTTCTTGAATCTTGATTTCAGTCTTTTCTTGGATCTTAATTCTATAAGGAAACAGTAACACATAACAAGTCTAGAAGGAGAGGCGAACAAAACCCATATAACTTATAACAAATAAAGACATTTTTTTTAAGAGTACATTCCTCTAGTAATGCCAATTCACACTTCTTGTAATGTCAAGTAATGGTTTTATGAATTTTGAATATATAAAATCATATTTTACAATCCTCTTTTCCTATACCACGCATGCAAAAAACTCATTGACTTTTTCTAGATTTTATGGAAATATATGGGAAATTTATTTCCTTCTCCACAAAATAAGAACTCATCATAAACTAATAAATTCAGGACTTTTTTTGTCTATCTAGTATTATTAGATCCTTAGTCTAGATTATATTAAATGCATTTTAGCAAGAAATTTGTGAGTGCAAGCCATAATCCTACATTAATTTTTGTGCTAGAATGAACAATTGTCATAATAAATTTAAATGCTCTAATTCTTTATTAAAACGTTACCTAAATGATTTAATTCTACTCTAACACTTTCACAATATATCTCTTTACTAAACATTTGACTCTTTCTTTCTATCTCACTTATCACTCATTTATAGCATGTTTTACATTCACAAATAGACATATGTATTTATATGTTTATAAAACTCAAATTATGATCAAATTGGCATGTTCTTTGACATAAAACAAACATTAAAATTTGATAAACGGGACCCAAAACAAGGGTCACAAGGACCACACCATAATATATACATTGTGCCCCATAAGTGTATAGTCTACTACTCAAGAGGGAACAAGATCAAAAATAGGAAAATAAGCATATAGGATAGAATAATAGATTAAAGATGGTAAAATAGAACAAATATGAAAGAATATGATCAAAACATTGGGGAAAATGTACCAATAAGAACTTAATATGAACTAATAATTGAAAAGCATACAAGTACCTTAGAACAATTACGTTTGACAATTAATAACTATCAACCCATGTAAAACATAGGTTTCTACATAATGCCACACTTTGATCTATGTATTCTTACATACATGACAAACTAAAATAAAAAACCAACGAAAATAACCACATGGTTCATGGAAGATACCCTGATCATTGAAATCTATTATTTTGATTGCAGAAACAGCAGATGCAGCTCGAATCCTCACCCTAAAGCAATATGCAGAGGATATATATTCTCCTGATCCCAATCTTCTGGATAGTGTTATGACTCGTTCACGATCCGTGGTTAACATACAGCTGGATCAGCGCCTATCACGATCCAAGCACAGCCCTCCAGTTGGTCACATGCAAGTCGTTCCTCCTCACAAGAAAAGCAGCACGTTGAAGAATAAGCTCCCTTCTGGCCCAAGTCCCACAGCAGGTCATGCATATACCAACGCCACCCTTGTTAAGGATACTAGGAAATCAGCAATAGTGTTCAGGGAGATGTAAGAGAACAACATATAAACAACCAAGTGTTTATAAATATAGCTTGTTAAATGGTAAAAATATAAATCATAAATGATACATTTAGTGTCGTCTAAAATTTATGTTAAATTTTAGATCTATAATTTTTAAGTGATAAAAATTGTATTATATAAATTTGATGAGAGTGGAATTATAAAATTGTGTGTCTTTTAATAGGAACAAATATTATGTGTTATGTACATCTCAAAATATAAACATGTTATTGTTTTTATTTGGAAGAAAGTATAGTACATAAGTGTATCAAATTTTTGCATGAAAAAAAAATAGATAATCTACACTACATTTTTAATATCTTCAAAAAAATAATCATGTGCATTATTTTTAAGATAGTTATTAAAAGTATTAACTTTTAATATAATAATATGTCATCATGAAACCTTGTTCACATGGGCTTGGAGGTTTATCTATATATGCACAAATATAAAATACTTTAAATAAGAAAAGAGTATGTAATATACACAAAATAGAAATATGCCCTTTATGGAAAACATGCAATCTATGAAGCTCTATAATAAGATGCCACGAATAGGAAACATTTGAGATGTTTATAAGCAAAAGGATTACATGCCCTCCATGTGAAAAATATAATCAATAAAGAAATTAAGATATAAATCTTGAAAATATTTCAAAGCAAAACATATACATGGAATATTGCCCCCAATACATGCATGATATAAATTATGGCAATGTAGGGAAATAAATAATGTTAGGTGTGAAGTCACTATTCACAGTCACCATTCATGGCCACTATTCATAGTGATATATCATGTTGGTGATGTGGATGGTTAGTGATGTGGTTGGTTGGTGATGTGGCATGACCCAAGATGGGTGGCATAGCCAAGAGAGCATCTTTTATGTTGAAAAAATGAGGAGAGAGAAATGAGGCATATTTCTACACTTAATCACATGGGTTGGTTTTTGTGGATGCATGTGAGGACATGATGATAATGGATCTCATGATTCCACTTAAGCATGTGCTTGTGGGGTGTAGTTTGTCTGTGAGCTCTTATTGCAAGAGGTCAAAAGTTAAGAATCTTTTGACTCTATGAATGCACATGAAAAAATGGGGGGCATGGATCACTATGTTAGATTAAGGTCGCATGTGAAGCAGGGCATAACACTTTGGAGTGCACATGGAGTGGTCAAGGAAGCATACTGAGATGCCATTAAAGGTTTCACTTGACACATGAAGAAGACATGGTTCCTTATTTATTGATTTTTGCATCATGATTCCTCGTTAAGCAAACTTATATGATTATCCATAGATATTTATAGTTAACAACTTAATTTGATATTTATTAACTAAATTTTAAAATATATGCTATTATGGGATAGTTGGATATTGCTTAGGTTACATGATTATATTTATATGAGATATTTGTAGTGTATATGTTTACATTATGATCATGTTAGTTTGGTATTTTAGCTATATTTTATGATGAACATATATTATGATATTATGGTCTAACTACATGTTTGTTGTAAGGTTAACACATGAGAAATCATCCCTCAAAGTATGACAGAGGGAGAGCATCATAAGAGAGGGTGACATAGATAGAGTTGTTGAGGGATGATAGAGAAATTGGCTAGAACTATGCATACACCACATTAGCTAGCACATGTTAGATGCATAATGGAATGGTTAACATAGTTTGTTTTGATGCCATTTGCATTAGATAGTCATTTAAACATGGTTTAATATCATAGTTTGATGGTTTTATAAAATTCATCTCGTGTGATTTGTATATGTGATCATTAAATGCTTTTAGAAATATGATTTGTGTAACTAGTACAAATTTGAGGTTATTGACTAATGGATTTATTATTAAATCATTTTCTCATTTGAAGTGATAATTTAATTAATGAATATATTTTATTATTTTAATTAGTATAAAATATGATAATTGACATTTAAAAGGAAAAAAAGAAGGAATTCTTAAAATAATCAAAAAGGGAAGCAAATAAAAAAAGAATAATAATAAATAAAGAGAAATAGAAGGTTTAAATTTAGGGAAAATAAAAGATATAAATAGTATAAAATAAAAATAATTAAATAAAGAGAAAAGCTATGCCCTTTCCCATAAGAGTCCAAAATAAAAATTTAAAAAAAATAATATATTCAGATAGAGAATAGTGAGTCACAACATACAGAGCAAAGGAAGGTAGTATAGTGGAAGAGAGATTGGAAGAGAAGAAGAAGAAGAAGAAGAAGAAGAAGAGCAAAGTACAATAGGGCGTTCCTAATCAAGGAGGCAATGTATTTAAATTTTGTATATTTATTTGAATTGTATACATATTTGTCATGGGATATAAAATATTTTCCCCTGCAAACATGTGAAGATCATGATCATGTATAAAAATGTATACATAATCAACAACTTATTAAAATCAATAAAATAAAAATTGAATTTGATATACCAAGTTTCAATAACAATCCTAATGTGACTCTTTACTATTTAAAAGTCTGGTGTGGGTGTCCAAAGAGATGTAAGAGAACAACATATGCACACATAGTTTTTACAAATATAGATCGCTTAATTATAAATAATTCACCTAGTTTGGTTAAAAAAAATTTGAGGATGCCCTACATAAATCCAAGTGTAAAAACCTATGGCTAATCTTGTATGCTTTATGAGTACAAATTTTAGTGATAAAAGTGTGTGCTAAATAAATATGATGTAAATAAAATAGAGTAGGGTTATAAAATGTCCTGGGGGTATCTTGTGATGCGAAAAGACTACCATGTGCTATGTATATCTCAAAAGATCAATATGTCATTGTCCTCACATGGAGGATAAAATAGTATACAAGAGTCCCAATTCGTAGGTGTGAAAAGAAGAATCCTTTTGAGATGTTGGATAACATGTGAAGTAATATCTCCAAGTATTATGTGCATCATGTGTAAGATTTTAAGTAAAATTAATGATGTCTAACATAATATGTCATCATGAAGGCTTGTATGTCATAGATAAAATTAGTTCACATGACCCTAGAGGTTAATCTATATAAGCACAAGTATAAGATTCCTTAAATGGGAAAAGTATATGTAATATACACAAAATATAAATTATATGCCCCCTATGGGAAACATGTAATATGAAGCACCAAATTAAGATGTTCCAAATAGGAAACATGTGAGTTATTTATAAGCATAATGATTATTTGTAATTTACATGGGAAAACACCCATAAAAATGAATGTCACACATAAAGTATATATAAGAACATAAGGATTACATATTAGGCACAAAATAATCAATGACACGTGTTTATAAAATTTTTGGAAATGGGTGAGGTTAAATCCTAATTAGATAAAATGAATTGAGATAAATCGATAATTTATAAAATAAGCATAAATTAATCATTCACTTATTTTGAAGCTTAATATATTTAGAATTATACTAAAAATGGAAAATGCGTGGAAGTAAAAAACTTAGCTAGACATGGATATGCAAGGCTATGAAAATTAATGTTGGTTAATTGTGAAGCTACTTAAATTCATTATAAATCAAGAGCAGTGCTTCACTTCTTTCTAGGAAAGGCCACACTAATCAGATAGGGGCAACATGTGTTGGTGTTTGTAAGGCATACTAGAGTTTGATATGGTTTTTCCCTCTATGACGTAAATGATATGACCAATTTGTTTATGCCTTGTGTCTTGTTTAACTATGTGGGAGCTCTTGATTTGTTATGAAAGACACTATGTACCTTTGTATTCACCAAAACCCTATCTCAATGACACAAAAATATGAATGTAATCACGAGATAAAAATGGGCCAGTGGTTGATGTTGTGTTATACCTCAACACCCTTTTTGTTAATCCTTGCCTACATAACAATACTCTAAAGATGGATTGACCTTAATATTGTTCTCCCATGCTAGGTTGGTCATGTGTGAAAAATATTATTATAATGTTACATGCTAGTGTAATTATAGTTTAATTATGTGCTTTTCTAATGACTTGTGACCTTGTATTAGTATGAAGACTTAGCTCTGGGCTATTAAGGTTGTGTGTACTCAAAATTAGGAAAATTAAGTGATTTTATCTTAATATGCAATTAGATATTCTAGCTATTATCAATCATGTGACACTCTAGTGAAAAATTGGTTAGAAAATGTGGCTTTATAGTGATCTCTTTCTGATTCCTTCAGATGGGGATTCTTAAAGGTGTTTTATTACCCACTAAGTGAATTTGAATTTAAGCTAAGATAGAAGTTTGAAACAGTCTAGGGATGAGCTTAGGATATTTCAATAGAATAATAAGTACATTTAGTGATCATCAATTACTTTATAAGTATGGGTGCATTGTGCCACTATCCACCTCCAATAGACCTATCTATAAATTATTTCTACTTCTACTTTGGATATTTCATTTCTAGATTCATATTTTCTATGTATTTTTCTATTTTCTAATTTTCATAGTCAACTAGGATGAGTTCGTAGTCAACATAGTAGATTGCATTGCACCACCATCCACTCAGAATGAAATTGCCTAGATTTTGTTTCTAATTATTTCCCTGATATCAAGTGTGCATAATTGATTCTTCTAATTTTCATAGTTAAATAGTTATGATTGTTATCAAATATCATTATGAAAACTAAGTATATTTACTCTTACAACTTCCCCAAAATTGCACGTTTCATATTTAGTAATTTGTCACAATAATATTTTTTTTATTTTACATCTTTAGCATTCTAATATTTCCAATTTTAAATTTATATAAGTAAAAACACAATTCATTTTAATTATGTTTTATCAAAATATGGTAAAACACAATTGATACACTATGGAGAACAATGACTTTCCATGGTTCAGTATTGTGAATATCCTTGATGATCTATTTAGAAATCAAACATTTACCTTATGTCCGAGGATATAAGAAATTAAGGCCTCCTTTGTCTTTAAACTAAATGGATTGATTCTAGGAGATGCACCATATACCCTTTTTTTATCCTATTTGCCCACAATCATATTTTATCCACAATAGTCAATCTTTTTCTGAAATTTATTTGAAAACCAATTTCAAATGTCACTAAGAGAGACTTCAAAGATAAAGGGTATACCCAAGTACCTTGAAATTTATTCTTGTTGTACTTGATTCCACCTAGGACAAATCCAATGGGGACTGGGATTAGCTAAAATCATAATAATTTTAATTTTACACATTGAAATTTGAGACCTTGAAATAACACAATACAACTTAACTATATCCATAACGTTATTGATTTCCTCTTCATTGTTGTAAAACACACTATCATTACCAAATGAGAGTTAAGGTCATACATATCATTAGGAAGGGTGATCCCTTTAACAAAATTATCTTCATGTGCCCTTTACAATAGGTATCCAAGAACATATATAAAAGAAGCTAGAGGATAACTTGGCAAAGGAACGTTGAAGCATAAAGGATTAAATAAGAGAACCATTCATTGAAATTCTTGTTGATGAAGCATTAAACAACATTTTGATAATGTGAATAATTTTTTTCACAAACCATAGCCAACTTAATGTATTAAGAATTAAAATCCCTTTTATTTTGCCATGGGATTAATCAAAGTCAATCTTAACAATTAGTGAGTTTTGAGATTTTTTATGCCAATTCTAAAGATTCCCAATCAAAAATCAAATTGTCTAGAATGCACCTCCACACAATAAATCATGTTTTCTCAGGTTTAACAATATATTACATCTCTAATTTAATACATTGATTAATAGCTTTATCAGTGATATTTTAAGGGGTATTAAGGAGAGTGATGGGCCTCCAACCAAATATGTTATCTCTGTTTTTGATACATTTAGGAATGATCTTTGTCAACTGTGGGTTGATAAAGGTACCAAGTGAGCCATTTTTTTTAGATCAAGATAAACTTGGTAAAAATAATCATGAATAATAGGCCACATGACCTTGAATAATTAATCTAATTTGAGACATTTTCCATCCACCATGTAGAAAAGAACATAATCTAATTACTCAAGGGTTAATGGCATGTCAAGATAATCATACATGTCTTGCATGATCTTGGTGGAAATACATTGGATTAACACTTTGATTAATTCGATGCAGAAAACATCATGCACTTTTTCATCAGTGAAAAGAGTTTTGAAATGAGGGTGGAATACAGTTTTAATTCCATCTAAAGAGGAGAAATAATTCCCATTGTAATATAATATAATCGTTATCCTCTCTTTTGGTGTTTCTATATCAAGTACTAAAATATGTTAGAGCCTTTATCTCAGTCTTTAATACATGTAAGATGTGATTGTACTCAAGCCCCCTATCCTTGATAAATTTTGAATTCTCTTATCTAATTTTTCATAATAGTCACAACTTTTTGAATGGTTTCATCTAAGGTATTAAAGAGGATGAGTGTACATCCTTCCTCAAGCCTCTTTATTATATACCATTCCTTTTTCTTCTTCTCCCACACAATTTTTTTACCATAAGATCAAAGAAAAGAGGTGCATTTATAAGGTGTTTCTTCCCACCAATGGATCTAATTGTCCCTTTCTTAACACTTAGTGAATCAGTTTCAAAAAAAATTGAGGGCAGCCACACAATCACACTAAGTTAATATGAAAAATCACATTAATTATCTTTAATGATAATAAGGTAAATTCACATATTAATATAAAAATGGTCTAATAAAGTAATCAATATCTATAAACACCATTTTCCCATGAAAGAAGGGAGTGACTTCAATGTTTGAGGATACATTAAATATATCCAGACTAATGAATTTTTATATCAAGACCTAATATATAGTTTGACCATGAGAACCAATGTTATAGATTAGTATAAAAAATGTCATGCATGTGGTCAGAACCTCATAAGGATTTCCTATAGTAAATCTAAACCGAAAATTTAGATGGGGATAGTTTAAAATTACCATGCCAACTTCACAATCTATTTTATTTTATACCATTTTAAAGTCACCTCCAACAACCCACTTAGTAGAGGGAAGGTTGTCTCCTATCCATTGTCAAAGTTATGTGTGTTCATGATGATCATTGGTGGGCATACACCTAGACAAAATGAATAAATTTATTTTATACCAAGAAAATTGAATCTAAATATAATGATGGAAGGATCTTCCCTTTGTTGAATAATAACAATGTTAATTTAGGGGGAAACACTGATCACCACTCCACCACTGCCATTAGATTTATAGGATTTAAAAAAATTGCATCTTTCCAAACTTATTTGAGGGAAGAATCTAGTCATACACCCCAAACATTCACTTTTTGATGAAAAACAATGTCAGGGTGCAAGATATCAAGAGTATTCTTAATTTGAAACTTGGGGTTAGGGATTTAAAAACCCTTCACATTCCAAGAAAATAGTTTACACTTAATTGAGAAAGTGGAACACATTCTTATAGCTTTACAAATAGGGATAGGAACCTATTATTGAGAGGAACCGACTGATCAATGTTTGAGTTAGAGGTAGAGACCCCATTATTGACTGGCGATCGATAATTTTGTATTGTAATATGTGGGTGATTTTCTTGTAACTCATTTTTTTCATAAAGAATGTGGCCCATATATGTAGTGTCTTTTGAATATTCATTACTAGGATCACTAAGCTCCTTCATTTTTTTGACCATATGCCAAACTTGCTCCATAACAACATCCTTATATGGAAAATCTGACCAAGTGATTTATTAATTTTTAAATAGGATAATGGAAAGGTGTTGAGGGTGATTGTATGAGGTGAGGTAGTTTATAACAGGTAATTGGATGGTAAGAATATCATCAAGTTTGAGAGTACAATATGCTAAATGGGAAATTATGGCAATCTTTAAGCACACTTGGGGTTTAATGGTGGGATCTAATTTAAATGGAAAATGTGATTGAGTAACGTTGATCTTATTATCTTGAGAACTAGCCTTCACATTTTTATGATAGCTTTTAAGTTTGTCATGCACATGGGACTAGTTAGTTTGTGTTTATGATAAGGAAAATCTCATATGCGATGCCCCTTTTTACAATAGTAAAAATATGCATTGGGTTTATTAATGAATTGCATATGCTATGAGACATCAAATCTAGGGTCGTGTAGCTTGATAGAATCAAGAAGGGGTTGTGTGAGAGCAAATATTTATACATGCATGAACTTGAACTCTAAGATTGGTGAAATTATCATTAGTATATTTTAACCAAATAACCCTACCCATTTGGCTAGTTATTTCCTTCAAAAAGGGCCTAAATATGATGTTGAGTAAGGGGAACTCAACCTACATAGATTACTAAGAAAAATAATGTTGTTGCAGATGGAAATCAAAATTATATGTAGAAAATTAGACCAGAAATAACCCAAGTTCCATAATGTAAAACAACTTGTGTATTTTTAGAATCCCTAAACATACATGAAATGTAAATTTTACCCAACCCTTTGGTTGATTCTAAAATGCATCCCTTGTTTTCTCAATCCATTTTAGCCCATTTATTAAAAAAAAACCTAGTTTACAAGACATAGCAAGAAGGAATAAAATAATTATAGTACTTTGCCTACAGTCTACAATAGCATCAGGGATTTGATGTGGTAGTTAAAATTCAAGATCCTTACTTTTTAATGCATTGAATGGTTTGTCATGGAATCCCTTATTTGGATGAACTCTAGATAAATCAATACCCTGATATGTCATTGGAGATGTTCCATTCTTTGTAGTTGACTCTTCCATTGTAGTGCCTGGCTCAGGGAGCCATGCTCTAGAAATGACAATAATAGACCCACTCTCTCTTTGTTACCCACTTCCTCTAGGTTCAATATCAGTCAATAAGATAGAAGGAAGATGTAGTGAAAATTTGTAGGAGTTTCACAACAGATTTCACTGCAAAAACCTTAATGCTAACCATGTCATTTTATACCACAATAGTAACAAACAATTTAGCTCATTCCATGTGTAGTTTAAAGGGGGTCAATGCCATCTTTAATGTTGCCTACAACTTGGGCGAATATGATTGTAAACGAAGATAAAAACCATGGATAAACCCCTAACAACATAAATGACAAGTTACCCTAACTAGGAGTCCAAATATGACCATAAATGAAGACAAAAATCCTAGTGCATTGTGGCCTACATTTCAAGAATTTGCTCTACCAACCCTAGACCAATTATTGTTTGCTTGTCCATTTGCAAACATTCTTGACCACTTCCAATCTCAAAGTTATTATTTTCTCTACAAAACCCTAGCCCCTATTATTTTCTCCAATTAATTTAATGTTAAAATATGGACCATCAATGTTTAGAATCATTTTTTTTTTCATGATTTTTTTAATGCAAATTTGCTCTTTACATTCTATTGAGATTCAAGAGTTAAAAACATAACAAATAAAAAAAATTATAACTCATAACTCATGAATGAAGAGTATCAATAAGAGGTTTTAGATTATTAAAATACATTAAATATTATATATTGATTTCAACTTCTAATAATAAATTAAGTGGTTTATAATTCAAATTTATTGTTACACTCGAAAATATTAAATCGATATTAAATTTATGAAAAAAAAAAACATAAATATAAAATTAAAAAATCAATAATAAACTTTGTATTCCTAAATTCTCCCAAATAAAACAATTGAAATTCTAATAAAATTATCGAAAACAATCCTTTATATTCCAATAAAATACAAATCTATTCACCACGGCAACAAGTGGACTCGTCACTTTGAAATCAAATAACAACAGCAATACCCCCCAAACATGTACTCGACTGAAATGCTAATGTGAATGAGTCGAGTAAGTATGAGGTCAAGGTCAAACGAGCAGGATTTCATGTGTGAAATGATGTAGTAAGTGGCATGATTAGAATTGTTATTTGACTTTATCAAATTCAATTGTTATCTTAAATAAGTGTAAAATGTCAACATTTTCAAATGGAAAAGTATGGATAAAAATTTGTTCGTCTCACATCAACACGAATAGAATTAGATTTAAAAATTAAAATAAATATGAGAGTTAGGAGGAGGTTGGTATTTAATTACTAAAGTTCTTTAGTATAAGAAAAATTTATTAAATATTAATTTTGGTTAAATGTTAAGACCTAATAAAATTATAAGGGATAAGTTTCGATTGAAGTTTTTGTGAATTTTTTAATAAAGATTTTTATTTTTTTAATTAAAATATTTAAATAAGATATTATTTTCTATGAAAATAAATAAGAGAAATTGTTATTTGAATATTTGATATTCCATATTCTTAAAAAATGTGGGTGATATTTAAATGATTATTTTGATATGAATAATAAATTGACGAGTTTGAATGTTTCATTGTTTAAATTTGATGATAGATATTTTCGATCAAATAAAACTATTATTACGATAATTCATTCAACATTACTTTTCAAAAGTTTAAAAAAATTTATTCATAAAAAAAATATTTTGATATGAATAATAAATTGACGAGTTGAATGTTTCATTGTTTAAATTTGATGATAGATACTCTCGATCAAATAAAACTATTATCACGATAATCCATTCAACATTACTTTTCAAAAGTTCAAAATTTTTTATTCATAAAAAAAATATTTTGATATGAATAATAAATTGATGAGTTGAATGTTTCATTGTTTAAATTTGATGATAGATACTCTTGATCAAATAAAACTATTATTACGATAATCCATTCAACATTACTTTTCAAAAGTTTAAAAAAATTTATTCATAAAAAAAATATTTTGATATGAATAATAAATTGACGAGTTGAATGTTTCATTATTTAAATTTGATGATAGATACTCTCATTAAATAAAACTATTATTACGATAATCCATTCAACATTACTTTTCAAAAGTTGAAAGTTTTTTATTTATAAAAAAAAAGATATTAAATATTAAGTATATATTTTTAATAATTACTAAAATATATTTATAATTTTATATAAATTTTAACAGTTTATCAAAATATTTATTATATTTTTTTAGATATTTTTTTTAAAAAAAAAAAAAAATTGATGACCATTCCAAAAATTTCCTTTTCATTTAATATAATCTTTGAAAAAATTTCATTATATTATAAAATTAAAAAAAATTATACAATTATCAAATTTAATATTTAACTCAAATAAATTAAAATTTACTATCCATAATTTAATATAAATATGAAATATTATATACAGAACGATTCAACCCTTAAACCGATGGTGCCTTCCACGCATATTCAAAATAATTGCAGAGGTTTGAATGACTTGCGCTTTCCCATGTTCCATCATATTTTACAAAAGAATATACAGACATCAAATTTAAATGTTGACTGAAACTAAATTACAAATGAATTGAAAAATAACACAACATTCAGTTGACTATCAACGAATTAAAAATATTGGACGGGTTTGAAATCTCTACCACGCTGTTGGTGTTAGTTTCTGACGTCCGTTTTCCCATTTCACACCACCAACTTCTTGTCTATGTATCCCTCTATATATACATGGTCGCCCATTTAATTTATATACACCATTTCCCTTCAATTCAACACTGATAAATTATTTCTCTCTTCCTCTCTTTTGCATATTCAATTTCCCTTATCCCTTCAATTAAATTTTGGACTCGTCGCTCTTTATTTTTTCAATCTCCCCAAAACCAGATCAATATATTGAATTGATCACAAACTGCTATAATGGGGAGAAGCTATTTGATCATGACGACGGCTTTGCTGCTAATTATTTTGATTGCAGAAACAGCAGATGCAGCTCGAATCCTCACCCTAAAACAATATGCAGAGGATATATATTCTCCTGATCCCAATCTTCTGGATAGTGTTATGACTCGTTCAGGATCCGTGGTTAACATACAGCTGGATCAGCGCCTATCACCATCCAAGCACAGCCCTCCAGTTGGTCACATGCAAGTCGTTCCTCCTCACAAGAAAAGCAGCACGTTGAAGAATAAGCTCCCTTCTGGCCCAAGTCCCGGAGCAGGTCATGCATATACCAACGCCGCCCTTGTTAAGGATACTAGGAAATCAGCAATAGTGTTGAAGAATAAACTACGTTCTGGCCCTGGTGTAGGCCATGCATATATTAATGCCGGCCCAGTGAAGATTGGTGAGGCAGCGACAGAATTGCAAAACAAACTTCCTTCTTAGATCGAGTTTAAGGGTTGACCACGCATACATCAATGGTAGTCCTGTTAAAATAAGGTCTGAAAAGAAGTACATGTAATCATTTTGTAAAAGTTGTAACCATTTTGTAAAAGTTGTGATCATTTCTATTTTACAGCTAATTGAAAAAACACAAGTACATAAGAATAATATTATTTTATAACTAAATACTACCTCCAAGTTTATACATACAGTTAGTTTGATTTGTGTGTTTACATATATATCAAATTAAAACAAACAAATATATTTATAAAGTTTATAAAAAATATTTTAACCATTGAAATCAATGAAAAAAAATTAAAATAAATATAATAATAATAATAATGATTCATTTTATAGAGGGCTCTGAAAACAGGAATCCACTCATGTCATGGGACATTAAAATGTGTACCTTTAAAAACATGTCAAGAACATGTCAATGTAGACAAATATTTAAATAATCAATGACTTACTAAAATCAAGAGAGAATTGAATTCGATATATCTAGTTTTGATAACAATCATGATTTCGAGTCTTTAGCATTTCAAAGTCTAATAATCATGATGTGAGTCTTTAGCATTTCAAAGTCTAGTATGGGTGTTCACAGAGCTAGTAATCATGATGTGAGTCTTTAGCATTTCAAAGTCTAGTATGGGTGTTCACGGAGATGTAAGAGAACAACGTATAAACAACTAAGTGTTTATAAATATAGCTTGTTAAATAGTAAAAATATAAATCATAAATGATACACTAAGTGTTGTCTAAAATTTATGTTAAATTTTATATCTATAATTTTTAAGTGATAAAAATTGTATTATATAAATTTGATATTAGAGTGGAATTATAAAATTGCATGTGTGTGTTTTTTAATAGGATCAAATATTATATGTTATGTACATCTCAAAATATAAATATGTTATTGTTTTTATTTGGAAGAAAATATAGTACATAAGTGTATCAAGTTTTCGCATGAAAAATATATATATAATCTTCACTATATTTTTAATATCTTCAAAAAAATAATCATGTGCATTATTTTTAAGATAGTAAATAAAAATATTAACTTTTAATATAATAATATGTCATCATGAAACCTTGTTCACATGGGCTTCGAGGTTTATCTATATATGCAGAAATATAAAATACTTTAAATAAGAAAAGAGTATGTAATATACACAAAATAGAAATATTCCCTTTATGGAAAACATGCAATCTATGAAGCTCTATAATAAGATGCCACGAATAGGAAACATTTGAGATGTTTATAAGCATAAGGATTACATACCCTCCATGTGAAAAATATAATCAATAAATAAACTAAGATAGAAATATTCAATATGAATAGGTTAGTAGAAAATACTTCAAAGCAAAACATATACATGGAATATTGCCCCCAATACATGCATGATATAAATTATGGCAATGTAGGCAAATAAATAATGTTAAATGTGAAGTCACTATTCACAGTCACCATTCATGGCCACTATTCATAGTGATATAACATGTTGGTGATGTGGTTGGTTGGTGATGTGGCATGACTCAAGGTGGGTGTTATAGCCAAGAGAGCATCTTTTATGTTGAAAAAATGAGGAGAGAGAAATGAGGCATATTCCTACACTTAATCATATGGGTTGGTTTTTGTGGATGCATGTGAGGACATGATGATAATGGATCTCATGATTCCACTTAAGCATGTGCTTGTACGATGTAGTTTGTTTGTGAGCTCTTATTGCAAGAGGGCAAAAGTTAAGAATCTTTTGACTCTGTGAATGCACATGAAAAAGTGGGGGCCATGGATCTCTATGTTAGATTGAGGTCGCATGTGAAGTGGGGCATAACACTTTGGAGTGCACATGGAGTGGTCAAGGAAGCATAATGAGATGCCATTAAAGGTTTCACTTGACAAATAGAGAAGACAGGGTTCCTATTCATGAATTTGTGCATCATGATTCCTCGTTAAGCAAACTTATATGATTATCCATGGATATTTATAGTTAACAATTTAATTTGATATTTATTAACTAAGTTTTAAAATATATTCTATTGTGGGACAGTTGGATATTGCTTAGGTTACATGATTATATTTATATGAGATAGTTGTAGTGTATATTTTTACGTTATGATCATGTTAGTTTGTTATTTCAGCTATATTTTATGATGAACATATATTATGATATTATGATCTAACTACCTGTTTGTTGTAAGGTTGAAAAATGAGAAATCATAGGAGATGGTGACATAGATAGAGTTGTTGAGGGATGATAGAGAAATCAGCTAGAACTCTGCACACACCACATTTGCTAGCACATGTTAGATGCATAATGGAATGGTTAGCATAGTTTGTTTTGATGCCATTTGCATTAGATAGTCATTTAAACATGGTTTAATATCATAGTTTGATGGTTTTATGAAATTCATCTCGTGTGATTTGCATATGTGATCATTAAATACTTTTAGAAATATGATTTGTGTAACTAGTACAAATTTGAGGTTATTGACTAATGGATTTATCATTAAATCATTTTCTCATTTGAACTGCTAATTTAATTAATGAATATATATTGATTATTTTAATTATTATAAAATATGATAATTGACATTTAAAAGGAAAAAAATAGGAAAAAAAGAAGGAATTTTTAAAATAATAAAAAAGGGAAGCAAATAAATAAAGAGAAATGAAAGGTTTAAATTTAGGAAAAATAAAAGAAATAAATAGAATAAAAATAATAATAATTAAATAAAAATAAAAATATATAAAGGAAAAAATCTAAAAATAGAAAAGCTATGCCCTCTCCCATAAGAGTCCAAAATAAAAATTAAAAAACATATATATATTCAGATAGAGAATAGTGTGGCATAACATACAAAGCAAAGGAAGGCAGTATAGTGGAAGAGAGATTGGAAGAGGAGAAGAAGAAGAAGAAGAAGAAGAAGAAGAAGAGGGGAGCAAAGTACAACAGGGCGTTCCCAAATAGGGAGGCAATGTATTTAAATTTTGTATATTTATTTGAATTATATACATATGTGTCTATTTGAATTTGTAATCACATATATGCCAGTTATAAATATACATATGTTTAGGAACCGTATAAATAAATATCTTAATATTGATATGTGAGTGTGTGTGAACAAATGAAAATAGGGATCGAAGCAAATGTTAGAAAGTACTCAAACTTATATAGTAGTTTTAATGTGAACAATGAACTAGATATTTGTTGAATCTATATAAATACCTGTAGTGATTTATGTAGTTTTAAATAGTATATAATTAAATATATATATTTTAACTAAGTTATTTGAGACCTGCAAGCCCTGGGTATGAAGGATATACAGTGACTAAAGTCATAAACATATATATTATGTTAAGATTATTGGCAACCAACATAATAATACTTATAATACTATTTTATTATGAATTGGATGGATTATGGATAGAGATAAACTATATATATTATGTTTAATATTTTATTTGGATTATGATATTAACTACATAACAAATTGTGTAGATATATTGTGATTTCTCCTTAGCAAAATATACAATAGATATTCCACCATAGATCAATATACTTATTTGATGTTTTGTGGAAATTAACATTATATCATGATTTTAATCATGCTTTATTTAAATCAATTAAACATCCAGGCATAATTACACCAATCAGTCTTGTTTCTTTAACAATACACGAAAATGTGGAATCTGTAACTTTAACAGAAGTCTTATTATAAAAACTACTAATCTGTAATTCTCTGACTTTTTGAATTCATTCCTATCAAGGTGTTGAAGGTTAAACATCTCTATGATATATGGGTAAAAATTAGCAAACTCTATATTAGTTGGGCATGGTCTTGGAATACCATTTATGGTAGATGGGGAAACTAAGGATATCCTGAATATTTAAAAATTACTAATACAATATAGCATGAAGTGAGAGATATAATACAACTTCATAAAAAAATAATATGTGATACTCTTAAATGTTGAGTTGTATTATTTATACTAGATAAATGTGATACTAGTTACGTATTTCATATTATTTAAGTGTAATACTCTAAAGTATAGCGATATTTGTTTTATAAATCCTATGATATTTAAGATTCAAATTACACTAATATGATGTACAATATGATATGATTATCTAATAAAAGATAAAATTTTAAATGCAAGAGTGTTTAAGATACTATGGACTATCATTATTTTAGAATGATCTTATGGATACTTTTTATATTCAAATTATACAAGAGAATAAAAGTATGAAAACCTAGTATAATCTTCTATATCTAAGGTAATAAAACTAATGATTTATATAGTAAGAATAATGTTGAACCATAATAAATAGGATATCTATTGATGAAGTAAGAATATACATATATAGGACATAAGGAATACCCTATATATAGATGAAGGATATTCATAGATGTGAATATCAACAATATTCTCAAATATCCATAATATCAATCTAATAATATGGTTTGTACCTGATAAAGTATGATCAATAGTATATGGGGATACCAGTCACAACTTTGAAATAGATATCCATGAACTAGACTAATTGAGTCATAACATAAAATTACTAATTTAGTTTGTTGAGATACAAGTCATATGTGGGATATCATGATAATTAGGTTAATTACATCCTCATGAACAACTATTATTGTATAGGATCTTGCTCATGTGATTTTGACATGAGTTGTTAATAAAGATTATGTTCATACAACATATAACTAAGATTATGAGATGATTAGTTCTTGACCTTATTTTGACTAGCTATGGTATTTAGTAATTATGTTGAGAACACTAAACTATGATAATATGGATTATCATAGGGTGCATTATATTTAGAAACTATATATTGTAGTTAAAAACTACAGTTAGATGTATATTTTACCTAGGTGGTATAAACTATAGTTATTATTTCTTTTTTTTATGTGATAGATAATATTGTAAGATTCATTCTTAAGTTTGATGGGATATATGTATGAATTTAGATTACTCATGTACTTAGCATGATTTTTAATTGCTCATAGGATGTAGTATATATGAATCTATTAGTTAAACTATAATAACTAAATCTTGCATTGTGGATACTGAGTAAGTAGTAAGATGGACTTCACTAGCTTACTAGCATCATAATGTTAGATGAAAGTAATTTGATCAGGTAGTGTGTATGAACTTGATTGATCTTTAGACATTAATTATTGAAAAATTTGACCAAAACAATATTAAATGAGACATTATCATTTTATGAGTATGATTTACATATTTTTGCAATATCTTGAGTAGAATGGGTTTCTTTATGATACACCACATGTTTAGTTTTAAAAATCATATAACACACGAGTACTAGTTTATCTCTCTAGATTCTCACACCATCACTATCTAATCATCTATGAAGGGAGGGCCATTCCCTGATGGGATTAGTGTGGAAGATCATTGGTCCATGGTTGGTATGAAAAAATATTTAGATGATGCTCTCCCTCCTCAGAGCAATACTTACTTGGAGATGACACTTGAGATTGCCATTGATACTAGAGTCTAGGTAACTTATGTTCTAGGAAGCTATGTATCTTATATATGTATGCTATATTGTATTTATTATTGAAATATTATCATGATCAGCTATAATTACTTATTTGTTATAAATTGATAGTAATGGTTGTATGGTTGTACCGACCATGTCTAGATATCTATAATTACTTTCTATATTTAGTTATGATATGCTTCTTATGGTGATAGTGATCAGTGATGTATGATGTAATACGCTTCATTTATAGTTATCATACTTATAATATTTTATACGATCACTAATTAGATTCTTGTGGTATAATCTATTTAAAGTATATATATTTTTTAAATTAAAAAAAAATCATGTATTTTTAGATAGATCCCAATGGGTATTATACATGTGGTCTCAGAGCTATAACTAAAATTCCAAGAAGTAGTGATTCCACTAAGATTTTAATATCCTTTTATTACCAAAAATGAGAATGGTGAGAGCTAGAGTATCTAGAGAAGGTTCATCAAATGTCAATGATAGTAACCCTATGTTTGATCCTAGTCGATTTGCCACTGAGCAATAAACAAAGATGGATCATATTCTCATAGCCACGAATGAGACAACATATCAAATTATAGTCTTGGAGCAAGTAGTTCAAGAGTGTGAAAAGGATGAACATCAAGATGTACTTGAAGAACAACCTAATGAGTTAAAAAACCCTTGGGATATGAGAGCTTAGGTAACTATAGAGTTGACTAGAAACATGAAAAATTTAAACTCACCTATATTCGATGAAATTGTTTTGGGTATTAGAGTTAAATTATGGCTAACTAAGATGGAGAATTATTTATAAATTTGAAATTAAACTAAATAAACTAAAAGAGTATGGGGAGCATACCAGTTAGATGGTGAGGTAACTATGTGATGGGTCAAAAAGAGGTTAGAAATTAATCTTAACTCAACCACCACTACTTGGGATCAGTTTGTGACTTTAATTAGATCAATGTGGCTACCATAACTTTATTTTAATCAGAATCTCATAAATTTCTAGATTATAAAATAGAAAAACTTGTCGATGAATGAGTATTAGGAACAGTTCACCAAACTTCTAAATTACATACCTTAATAGCAAGGAGATGAGAGGTTCAAGATTAGAAAGTTTATAATGGGATTGAGAACCTAGATCAGTGAAGAGGTGTATGTTCATGAACCTTCTACCATGGATTGGGTCTTCAAGAAAGTAGTCAAACAAGAACAAAATTTGAAGTCTCTTTCACAAGCCAGAGATAAGTTCAAGAAAAAGTTTGGAAATTCTAAGTCAACTTTGAAAAAGAAGAGTTGGAAACAAAGGAGTGAAGACTCCAGGAAACAATTTAAAAAATAGAATGCCAAATTCAATAATAATTTAGGTAACAAAAAATTGGGCAATGGTTCTAAAGGCATTTTTAAGGGAAGCCAATAGATAGACAGGAAAGGACCACTTGGAGGTTGTTTCATTCACAAAGATGACCATTATGCTCGTGATTGCACTTAAGACAAGTCAAAGAACAAAGGTCATATTCCTAAATAGGGTAGTTTTCAATAATGTATTCATGTAGCAATTGATAATCATCAAGCCAAATTTCAAGCATTACCCATAGAGCTATCAGGCACTTTGTTTAAACATTCAATTTCTATTTAGATAGATATAGGGGCTACAAAATGTTTTATAGCTCCTAGAATTATTATTAAGTTATATAGAAGAGTTAGAGTAATTACAAATTCATGGTCAATATCATATGAGAATAACTCAAAATTCATAGTTGATAAGTGTTTAGTTAAAGTAGAGATTAGGCTGCCCGAATTCATAATAGTAGTGGATTTATATACAACACCACTAAGGTCATATTATGTGATCTTCAGAGTCAATTGGCTTGCAAAACACAAGCCCAAGGTTGATTTCTACCTAAATAAGGTTGAGTGTCTTGATGATTTTGGAAATCAAACACAAATTCAAGACGAGAAAAGAGAGTTAAAGATTAGGCAAATTTATACAATGCAACTCAAGAGGGCTAAAAAATCAGTGCCAAGCATTTATCATCAAGATAAATGAAATGAAGGAACCTAAGGAACCATCTCTCAAAGATTACCTATTTCTTAGAGATTTCATGATGTGTTTTTGAAATAATTACCTAGATTACCTCCTAAACATGAGTTAAATTTATCTATTGATATCATACCTAGTTTGGAACCACAGTCTAAGGCACCATACATTATGACAACCACTGAGTTGGTTGAATTAAAGGGTCAATTTCAAGAATTATTGGCAAAGGAGTTGATCAATATTAGTGTGTCACTATGGGGTGCACCAGTTGTCTCTATCAAGAAGAAGGATAGTACTCTTTGACTTTACATTGATTATAAAATGTCACAAGGAAACTATCAAAAATAGGTATCTACTATCTCAAATAGATGATCTTTTATATCAAATACGACGAGTAATGGTCTTTTTTAAGAGTGATCTTAAAATATAATACCATTATCTGAGATAATAAATGAGGATATTCTGAATATAACAATCTGAACTTGCTACAGGCACTACGAGTTCATAGTGTTATTATTTAGGTTGACTAATGCTCTAATAACATTCATGAATCTCATGAACAGTGTGTTCAGAGATTAACTTTATCATTATATTTTCATCTTTCTTGATGACATTCTTATATAATCTAATAATGAAGAGGAGCAATTCTAGCATCTGTAACTAGTTCTACAATGGTTGTACAAGCATAATGTATATGGTTGGCGTCAAAAAATGTGCATGAGGTAAAAAGTTTCATGTGATTAACAGCTATTATAGGAAGTTTATTCTAAATTTTTCCAAGATAACTAATCCAATTGCTTTTTAGGTAAGCACACAAAGTTGATGGATAAAAAGTGGCTTACCCATAGACATGATTTATCTGAAATTTTAAAAATATAAAATTATGTAGATAATTTGAGATATCTACACTCTAAATTTTAAGATATGTAAAAACATGAAATGTAGAATTTTGAGTCTATTTTTTTTTTAAAAAAAATAGTTAAGTATAACTAGGTCAAACATTTAAATTTTGAATAGAAACTCATATTTTTTTAAGAAAATAGAGTAGATAAAGGGTCATGTGGCACACTATTTATTTAGCAACATTTAATATTCTTTGAAACCCTTTAGAGAAAATTTAGATAAGATCGTCTAGTTTTTGACCTATATTTTTTTATATTTTTTCAATAAATACTTTATTTTATGAATTTTACAAGTAAATCGATGCTAAAAAATAACAAAAAATGGATAGTTTTCCATTTGATGTGCCTAACTACCTCAAAAAAGATAAAAATAATTTTTTTAATGTGTATAGAATTAGGTTTAGTTTGTGACCATATAACTTATTTTTCACTTGGATCAATGAAATATAAATTAAATGAAAATGTATAGGCATGTATGTTTGTGGGATGTAGTAGCCTAAAAAAGGTATAATTAGAAATCAACATAGTTTGAAAACTTAAATTAATCCAAAATTTATAAAAATTATATTTTTGAAAATATGAGAGCGTGCTCGTCATGATGGTATTAAGATTTTGAATTTTCACATTGAAATTCATAGTGTATTTGGTGATCAATATTGAATTTTATCATTTTTTAATCATAACTCTCAGACTCGATTGTAGATTGATAGGTCCAAGCCTTAGGCTAGGGAATCCAAGCCATTCATGAGCTAAAAGACATAGGATTTAAATTCAAATTCAAATAGTGTGATCAAGTTAATGTATAATGTGATCATATTAATAGATAATGTGATCACACTATTATAAAACTAATAACGTGATTGCATTATTGTTGTTTTACAAATTAAAGTAGTGCACATGTAGATGGAGTGAATGTTGGTTAATAGATAATGCATAAATTTACATTTATATTGTTACATTTATTTTCTTATACTTTAAATTTATTTTAGTAAATATAATAAATTAGGATTACTCTACATCTGATTGTAACAACCCCACTGGGGTCCAACTAGAATTACGTGATTTTTTTTAATTAAACACATTTACAAAAAATAGATTAAACCATGAGAATCTACAAAGACCATAATAAATACTAAAAGTGTGACAAAATAAACAAGCATAAAACATCTCATATAACTAATATCTAATATCATCATAATGCAGACATAGAAAGTAACTATATTGACTCAACCATAGTTGATACAAGTCTACAACCACCATTGTCAATATACAATAATAAATAATTATAATTCTCATGAAAATATTCAATAATAAGTATAATAAAATACAATGTACATATAATATACATGGCTCTCTCAAAGCATAGATTCTGAACTTAAGTATCTGTAGCAATCTTAAGTGTCATCTTGATAATTAGTATTACTATGGGGAGAAAGATCATTATCCAAACACTATTCCATACCAACCATAGATCAATAATTCCCTAAACTAATCACATCAAGAAATATCCCTCCTTTCACAAATGAGCAGAGTGACGACACAAAAATTTAGAGAGACAAGTAAGTACCTGTGTACTGAATAATTTCTAACTAAACATGTGGT